>CM021105.1:506089229-506196245 GCA_007115665.2 Sequoiadendron giganteum
TTGCTCAAATTATTATAGCCTATGCAAACAATATAGAGCTCTGAACAATTCCCAATATGCGGCATATTTACTGGCTCCTATTTCATATGCGGCCTCTTACACAAATCTATCTCCCATCACAAAGCGGCTTCTAGTTTTCATTGACTTAGTCAATACCATCCTTCACGACACCTGCAAGGTGTCTCCAAGTCTCCCACATAACAGCCTCCTCAAGAAATCCTAGAGGTGGCATCTTTGCGGCTTCCATAGGCTTCACACTGCCTCCACACCCCCTCGCTTACCCTTTAACTCGGGTTATTTCACAACTAGTGGTTACATTTTCATTAATCATGATAGATTTTGATCACATTCAATGTTAAATAACCAATACAAACTGCTAGCTTATTCAAAAAATTGTAAGGGGAGGAGAGACATTTTCATTTTGCCAGTGTTTGTAAAGGGGGTACTTTTTTCGTTTTTGCATAACTTGCAAACAGGAGATCGGTATTTCAGTTGTCAATAGTCAACGAGAAGTTGGTTTTGGCGCTGATTTTTTGATGTTGAGACATTTTTTATTTGATGTTGTTTAATAGCAAATTTTAACCTCCGAAGTCAACATTGTAAGCAAATTTCGACAAGGTATAACTTTCACCCTGTTTATCGAAATTTTGTAAACTTTTTTTTGACACATCAAAATTTCGCAAGAAATTCAAATTTTATAAATAAATTTGGATGTAGCCCATTTTGTAAAAATAACTGTGTATTATAAACGGTTGATTTGGCATCCCATCTTCACAACTTGTAAAATTTTCTTGCACATTGTTTTGGGGGGGCTACAATCAACACTAATCATTTTGGGGGGGCAATCTAGGTGCTTCTTCTTTTTGAGTTTGTTGGTTCATGTGATCATGTCTCTCACTAAATCCCTTCCATTTGAGTATTCTTCATAATCCTCCTAATAAATGGAAAATCGAATGTGCATATTGTGGAAAGAAAAGGCATACAATAGAAGAATGTTGGTTTTGTCGAATTGAGAAAATGAAGCAAATTCTTCTTAATCATGGTATTGCCTTACCTGATCCTCTTGTTCCAACACATGCAAAATCATCATTCAGTCTCACTCAGACATCTTGTGAGACACCATCATGTGGGGATGAACAAACAAGTCGGATGGCTTGCATTGAAATCTCATCTTCCATATCGCCTATTGCTACATTTGAATTTGGTGTTGACTCATTCATGAGTTCCATAGATTCTTTGCATCAGGACATTGCTATCGTCATTCTAGATCCACTATATCGGGATGCATATCTACTAGACATCACATCTTTGTTTGTAGAATCCAACCTTGCAGATTTGAATGACACCATTGACGACATTCATCTTCTATTTGATGTTAGCTTTGATGAAGCTGCATCACCATTGCCATCTTTGGATATTTCTCTTTCCTCGTCTACATTAGCTTCTATCGTGACAAATTGTGCAGACATTCATGAGTTGACCTATCCAACTTAGTTATCATCATTTACAATAGTACCAAATTCTCATTGGTCCAGTTATAACCATGTATCCATGGTCCTTGTTCCTGAATCAAAAATGGTACCTGATCCATCTTATCAACATCCTTCACAAATCAACATTGGCTTGGAGATCTTTGAGCATCCTTTGAAGGCATCATTGGCATCATTTCAGTCTTTGGATTATGTGCAACATTTAGAGACATTCATCATACTTCCTGCATATTCCTATCAGGAATCACAAGTCATCTTGCACACATTTGTGGTGTTGTTTCTTTTCAAGGGGAGAAATGTTGTTCAATGATCATGGATCATTGTAAAGTCCCTTGCAAAATTTGACTTATTTTTTTTGATTTTATGCCGGGAATTTTGTCAAATACTTGTCTTGAAACTGCCTTTGACTGATATAAAATTTCTGATTGTGTTTCTCCTTTGAATATGAACTTGAGATGCAAAAAGGACTTAACTAAACAATGCAAATATATTCAAATTGTTGAGATTATGTGCCTCAAACTCACTAGTAGAGACCCTGGTTCTATCATCAAGCAACAAAGAGTTCATAAGTGTTATGACTATGCCTTTACCGTTGTACTGCGGGCACCTCTTAGCTGTGTAGCGGTAGTGCGGTGGATACCGCCATACTGTGGGAGCCTCTTGTCTTTCTGGCAATAGTGCAATGGTTACCGCCATTCCGCAGAGGTTCACTGAATGTGCAGTGGTAGTGCGGTGTAAACCGCCATACTGCGGGGATGTGCAAACTATCCAGTGGTAGCGCGGTTATTGCCACCCCACAGGAACTTGTTGAATGCGCAACGGTAGTGTTGTGACCTTTTCACACATCACCCCATCCAAGATGGGGACCCCCTAATTTTTGCTCCATTCTGGTCTTTTGGCTTTGGTTCTCTCTGTCTCCGATCTTTTGTCCTTTCGGGGATGTCCCGTCATTTGACCTAGGTTGAAATGTTAGCTAAGTCTGTGAAATTAGGGCTTCTATCCTTCAGGCTTGTTTGAGGTCAAATAGAGTTATCAAGGTAAAATCTGAGTGCAGCAGTATAGTCAGAAGGCTCAAGACAAGATCCCACTAAAATCTTACTGAAATATGACAACTTACTATTCTTAGTAAGTACCTAATATGGAGGCCTTTTCCTCAGGATTTCGGGATTCTAACTACTTTAGCACATCCGGGCAACTTGAGGGTGCCTACACATGAAATTAGAACAAATTCAGACAATTGGGTATTTTTAGCAGTTCAGCCTTGACAGACTATTTTCAGGGTTTAGGCATATGATTTTCCACTACATGATTGGAGAATGGATTTGGGTTTTTCAAGACCTTCGTGATGGTATAACATGCAAACCGAGATGGTGACTTCCAATGGTGCAGCCTTCAAAGGCTATTTTTAGGGTTTGCATGCAACGATTTTCAGTGCATGTTCGGATATTCCTCATGGGTTTTGCGAGGGCTTCGCAGTGGTGTGACATGCAAGCAGAATGAATCAGTTTTCAGGGACTTACTATTTTTAGCCAGTGCCCGCGTGTTGACTAGTTTTCTGGGATTTTTGAGATCCCACGGGCACTGTGACATGCAAACTCATCCGACATCAGATTAACCACTTTTCGGGCATTTACTATAAATAGCAGTTTCATCCCAGCAGCTACCCAACACTTCAGTCCAGCAAGCAGAACGACAGGCAACAGAAATCGAGCCAAGTGGAAGCAGTTTTGGAGCACATGCAAGTCAGATTAAGGTTTCCACTGCTATGCCTAAAAATAGATGGAATGAAATGCAGAGTTGTCAAAACGAAGCACGCCACCATGATCAGCATCTTCCAGGTTGTCTACTGGTAAAATTTGAGCACACTCTGAATACTTACTATTTTTAGTAAGTCACCTCATGGCTATAAAAAGCACGTCTGTGCCGGAGGCAGGTGCGAACAAGACACTTAGGTCATCAAGGACAGGTGGAGTGAATTTCAGGTCAAATGAAGCTACAAAGGTCAATTGACTTTAGGGTTTGCTAAAAATAGCAAATGGCTAAAAATAGCACACCAGTGTGGACAGAGGATATAGACGAGGTAGCAAGGCTAGTGGAAGCACAGCCACACCTGCTCCAGCTAAGAACAAGAAGAATGCATGGAAACCCTCACTTCTCCGAATTTACTAAAAATAGAAAGCTAAGGCATGGCTAGGGCGTTGGAAATTCATAGATAAGAACTGGCTTGAACACACATGAAATACGCCCAGGAGAGGTGAAGAGGTTGAAAAATCTCTAAGTGTTGAGATTCTTCCTTCATATGTGAAATGCGCTCACGAATTCCTCCAGCATAGGCTAAATGCGCCCAAATCATGGGAGAAAATTGATAAAAAATTCTTTTAAGTGTGAAATTTCCTTCACACTAGGTAAAATGCGCCCTCAAGGGTTGAAGTGGAAGGAGCCTAGGCTAAATGCGCCCAAAAATTCCTTGAGCAGGGGTCAAATGCGCCCACAAGAAGTAAAGGCATAGCAAAATTTACTAAGGCATCGAAAATTCCTTCATGCTAGGCCAAATGCGCCCTCACATGGAAGTTGACTATAAGAAATGCGCTCAAGAGTGGAAGTCCACATGCTAAAATGCGCCCAAGGGAGATGGAAAGTCACTAAGGCATGGGAAATTCCTCCCCACCCCTTCAAATGCGCCTACATGTTCCTCCTCACTATGCTAAATGCGCCCCAAGGTGGAGAAGGCAAGAAGAAAAACGCGCTAAGGCAAGGAAAGTTTCCTCACCATAGGGGAAATGCGCCCATGGGTTCCCTCTTCACATGCAAAATGCACCCAAGGGAGATGGAAAGTCACTAAGGCGTGGGGAATTCCTCCCCACCCCTTCAAATGGAAATGGCACAAGTGATATGCGCCCTTGCTTGTGAGGTAAAAATGAAGTGTAAGCTCCTAGGCATGAAAAATGCCTAAGGGGATTAAAGTGATGCATGAAATGAAATGCGCCCTTCATGGGTGATTTAAAATATGAAATTTTCCTAAGAATTTTTTTTCCTAAGGCAAAATTTTGCTAGGGCGTGGAAAGATAAAGTGGAAGTTCATACCCTCAAATGCGCCCCTCATGGGTGATTTAAAATTTTAATTATTTTCTAAGGGTGAGAAATACGCCTAAGGAAGAGGTGAAGTTGGGAATTCTCAAGAACAAGATGAAGTACGCCCAAGGCTAGACAGGAGGAAATTTTTTAGGAAAATCACAGGAGGTGCCAAGGCAGAGAAATTGAAGATTGCAGGTGTGGAAGACGTGTTGTGACCTTTTCACACATCACCCCATCCAAGATGGGGACCCCCTAATTTTTGCTCCATTCTGGTCTTTTGGCTTTGGTTCTCTCTATCTCTGATCTTTTGTCCTTCCGGGGATGTCCCGTCTTTGACCTGGATTGATATGATTGCCAAGTCTACGAAATTAGGGTTCCTATCCTTTAGGCTTGTTTCAAGTCAAGTTGAGTTATCAAGGTGAAATCTAAGTGCAGCAGTGCAATCAGGAAGCTCAAGGCAGAATCCCACTGAAATCCTACTGAAATCCGACAACTTACTATTTTTAGTAAGTACCTAATCTGAGGTCTTTTCCTCAGGATTTTGGGATTCTAATTACTTCAACACATTCAGGCAGCTTCAGAGCATCCACACGTGAAATTTGAACAGATTCAGACAATTGGCTATTTTTAGCAGTTCAGCCTTTGGAGGCTATTTTTAGGGTTTGTATGTAGAGTTTTTCAATGCATGTCCAGGTATTCCATGTGGGTTTTGCGAGAGCTTCGTAGTGGTAAGACATGCGAATAGAATGAGTCAGTTTTAAGGGACTTACTATTTTTAGCCAGTGCCGGAACGTTGACCAGTTTTCTGGGTTTTTCTGGGTTTTTTGAGATCCCACGGGCACTGTGACATGCAAACTCATCCGAAGTCCGATGGACCACTTTCCGGACACTTACTATAAATAGTAGCTTCAGCCCAGCGGTTACCTAGCACTTCATTCTAGCGAGCAGAGTGACAAACAATAGAAATCAAGGCAATCAGGAGCAGTGAAGAGCGCAGGCAAGTTAGATTAGGGTTCCCATGCTATGTCTAAAAATAGATGGAACAAAGTGCAGAGATGTCAAAGCGAAGCACGCCACCGGGATCAGCATCCTTCAGGCTACCTATTGGCAAAATTTGAGCACGATCTGAATACTTACTATTTTTAGTAAGTCACCTCATGGCTAAAAGTAGCACGTCATTGCCAGAGAAAAGTGTGAACAGGTCTCTCACAACATCAAACACAAGTGGAACGAATTTCAAAGCAAACGGAGATACAAAAATTGATCAATTTTAGGGTTTGCTAAAAATAGTATGTACTGTGCCAGATAAGGTATGAACAAGGTGACAAAAGTCAGTGAGGGCACAGCCACGCCAGCTCCAGCTTAGAACGAGATGAGATGCAATGAAACCCTAATTCCTCCGAGTTACTAAAAATAGAAAGCCAAGTCATGGCTAGGGTGTTGGAAACTTATAAGTGATAACTGGCATGCAGACATGTCATATGCGCCTAGAAGGAATAAAAGATACAAAAATCTCTAAGTGTGGGATTTCCCTGAGCATAGGAGAAATGCGCCTTCAAGAGGCATAGAAATTCTTCTAAGGCATGAAGTTTCCTCCTCATACCCCTAGATGCGCTCAAGGAAGGGGAAAGGTCACCAAAGACATGGAAATATTCACTAAGGCATAAAAAATTCCTTGAAGCATCCTCAAAAGCGCTTGGAAATGGAGGTTGCCTAGGCCATATGCGCCAGAGGGAGGTGAAGAGCCACTAGAAAGGCATGGGAATTCGTTCTAACATCCTCAAATGCGCTCAAAGAAGGAAGTCTACATGCTTATATGCGCCTAAGGAAGGTGAAAAGTCACCATAGGCGTGGAATTTTCCCCCTCACACCCCAAATGCGCCTAAGGCAAGGAAGTTTCCCTCTCACCATAGCAAATGCGCCCAAGGGAGATGAAGAGCCACTTGATAAGGGTGGAATTCCTTCTAACACTAGCATATGCGCCCAAGAATGGAAGTTGCATGGGCTAAATGCGCCCAAGGGAGATGAAGGGTCATTAGATGATGGCGCTTTCCTTTGCAAAGTTGAAATGCGCCCAACATGGAAGTTGCCTAGGCTATATGCGCCTAGGGGAGGTGAAGAGTCACCCAAGGCGTGGGAATTCCTTCTAACACCCTCATATGCGCCCTCAAGTTCCTCTTCCCCATAGCATATGTGCCCAAGGTAAAAGGTAAAAGGTAAAGGTAAAACGTGGAAGGTGTTAAGGAAATGCGCTTGACTTGAATATTTTCCTCTTCACATGGTAAAATGCGCTCCAAGTTTCCTCATGACATGCTAAGTGTGCCAAGGGGGAAAGAAATACTAAGGGTGGCGTTTTTTTTTAAAGGCTAAGGGTTGATATTTTTCCTCCTCACCATGTGAAATGCGCCCAAGTGAGTGGGGACTTGAGAAATGAAAATTGCTAAGTATGAGAAAGAGAGTCTAGGCGTGGAATTGCCTAAGGAATGAAATGGAAGCATGACATGCTAAATGCGCCCTTCAGAGGGTAAGATGATAAAATTTAAATTTTAAATAAATTCCTAAGGCATTTTCTAAAGAAAAAATGAAAATACGCCTATAGGTGATGCTAGAATTTCCAGAGTAAAAAAAATCTTCAAAGGGAAAATTCTTCAGGGAGAAATCAAGAAAATTTTCCAAGGTCAAGAAATTGGAGATTGCAAGAGTGGAAGACATCCGGAGGACAAGATTAAAAACCTTAGCCATTTTTATTATTTTTAAATAATAAAAATTAAAAGTACCCCTTCGTCCGGATACACATGAAAATGATGGATTTTGGAAAGATTTTTCTTTTGGGTATTGAATGTTTTCGATCCAAAGATGATTCAAACTTACTCCACACCTCGCTCACATCGTTTCGGTGGATATTTTGCCCAGTGCCTATTTTAAATAAAATTCCTAAGGCAAATTTGAGGAATTTCTCTAAGGCAAATGAATAAAATGAATGATAAGTATTTCGCTAGAAGCTTGAACTGGATAATTTTGCCAAGGCAAAGGTGAGATTAAATGACTTAGCCAAACAATTTGAAGTTGTTCAAAGGAGTGAGTGATTTGATATTTTAAAGAATCGTATGCAACGAGGTAGGCCTGTGCAGAGATGATGAATTCATAATTCTAGAAGTTTGAGATTCCGATGCCTTAAATGACAAGTGTTACAATTGGAAAAGAGAGGGAAAGTGGAATTCGAAAATGTGCTAAGTATAGCCTCTACAGGAATTCGACCTGGGTATAATATTCTGAGGTCCTCTTCATTTCTCCCACTGGTTGCTGAAGTGCAAATTTATAGAGGTTGAAGTTGCTGAAGAATTCGAAATTGTGAGAGAGCTTGAAGTTGCTGAAGTGCAAATTTACAGAGGTTGACTTCTGAAGAGGTAATTGTAGAAGGATTGAAGAACAGATTGACGCTATTCTTCTCTGAGGTGAAAACCTTCACACAGGATGATTTCAAGAATAGTGCTACGTTCTCCAATATCATACAGAACACCTAGGACGCCCTTGTTGCCTGGAAGAAATCATGTGCCCGGCATGGGCAAACAGTTATAGTTTTGGAATTCCAGTTCGATCACATTCCTCCCATTTCGGATCAGGAAGTTGAGGCAGTATTGGCCAGGTTCATCAGATTTGCAGCCAGCAAGAAGGAGAAAGGAAACGCCCTTCTGGACGATGACCTTCTGGAGGGAGACGACGTGCATTGATGGCGGTTAGTGGTTCATTGATGAGGAGTGGAGGGTGCATTCATTTCCCCACTCCTCTCAGTTGCGGTTTTTAGGGCTGAAACCCTAATCAGGGCTTAGGTGGCTCGATTTGAGCCTTCCATTGTATTTCGATCTAAGCCGTCCACTGGACTGGGCTAGATATAAAAGGGGTATCCCCCCTCATTTGTAAAATAGTTAGAAGATATCAGAGTTAGACAGAAATTGGGGATAGAGTTGAGCTAGATAGAAGTTAAAATAGAGCTAGGAGTTAGCTTAGTTGGAAAGGAAAGAAAGACTTTCCCTTTGAAAGTTTTGTAAAAGATTGTTGTGTAAGACTCTCATGATATAAGGATTTCATTGATTGGTGACTTCATTTTGTGTTGTGGGAAGTTGACGAGATCTTTTCATCTTTCCAATTCAAATAGAGTAGAGTAAAGTAGATTTTGTTTTCATGCAAGTAGTGTTAATTGTGGAATGTGACATTGGTTTGAGCATATCTTCCCGTATCCATACCACTGGCGGACTTGCTGACGGTAAGTCTGCCCCCCTGCGTGGTCAACTGGAATCTCAATGCTTAACTTCGATTGCGATTAGTGTGCCCACTTGCTTCGTTGTGAAGGGGTGCGCATGATGAATCTCAATTTGAACATCTTATCCATCCTTTGAAGATTGCACCAGCTTTGTCAGAGTTGTCCGAAGGGGAGACGAAACAAATTTCGGTTTGAAGGTTGTTAAAGCTAGTCCTTGCATTCCACCCTTAGAAATAGACTGTAGAATTTCTACCCCTACCTCCTTTAAATTCAGTATTTCCCGGTCCGTCCAAATACCAAAGCATCATAGCCAAAACCTTTCATTTACTTGAGCCAATAAAATCGAACAATTACGTAAGTCCCCTTGGAATACCTAGCATATTCACATCAACCAACTGAGTCTTCGCATTAAAGGAACCTTGGAGTTGAACGCATGAACTTTCACGCAATCTTAGCATGCGGAACACTTTGATCAAGAGAGAATAGAGTGACCGTTGGACATTTTATTCTATGCTAGCGTTGTCATAAAACACACATCAACAAGACGTCTAGAGTGAAAATAAATGAACCTTAGCAATTTTATTATTTTTTCAAAATAATAAAAATTAAATGTACCCCTTCATCCGGATACACATGAAAACGACGAGTTCTGAAGGGAATTTTCTTCTGGGTATTGAACGTTTTCAATTCAGAGATGATCTAAACTTGCTCCACACCTCGCTCGTGTCATTTTGACAGAGAATTTTTCCCAACGCTTGTTTGATAAATTCCTAAGGCAAATTCAAGAAATTTCTCTAAGGCAAATGAGGAGAATATGTCTTCACGATGTGTTTTTGCTCGAGAATTGAACTGGACGAATGGAGTAATATTGCCGAAGCAAAAAATGACTTACCCAAATGAAATAAAATTGTTCATGGAGGTGATTGATTTAATATTTTAAAAGAAGCAAATATGATGAAGTAGGCCTGTGCAAGAGTGATGAAATTTCAAGATTCTAGAACTTCAAGATTCCGATGCTTTGGATGACAAGTGTTGCAACTGGCCAAGGGGGGGGGTGGAATGGAATTCGAAAATTTGCTAAGTTTAGCGTCTACTGGATTTCGACTTGGCTATAAGATTTTAAGTCCTTTTCATTCTTCTCACAAGTTGTTGGATGCAAGACATCTTCAAAGGCTGAAAAGTACGAGTTTGCAGAGATAGAAAATTCTCAAGTTGCTGAGAAGTACGAGTGTGCAAGTAGAGAGATTGAATTGACAGAGGCGTGGCTTTGCAAAGTTTAAGGATTGAAGCTGCTGAAGTGTGAACTTTTAAGTCTCAGGTTAAGTGGCGAAAAAGTACAAATTTAAGAAGAATCTTCTCAAATTGCTGAAGTGCGAACTTGAGTTTAAAAGGCTGAGCTACTGAAAGAAAGCGCAAGATTACAAAGGGGAAACTTCTAAGTTGCTAAGAAGTGAAGTATTGAAGTACGAATTTGAGAAAGAGGTGCGAACTTGTGAGAAAATTTCAGATTTGCTGAAAGTAAATTGCTGTAGGCAGACATTTCCCAGCATTTGGCATTGTGTTGCTGCAACCAGAGGAGAAACTTCTAAAACATTGAAGTAAATAGGCGCAGTTGAGGTTTGCAGCTGAAAGTGACTACGTGTTGCAACCTTTTTTTTTGAAAATCTGCTGGCACCCTCAAAAGTGATATATTGTTTTATGAAATCTTGTTTTCTAATGACTCTCTTGCCTTTTTGCAGAATGGCCGAATCAAGCAGAAGAGCTGTAGGCAGAGGGAACCACGCTGAATCTACAAGAGCAAGCACATCAAGACAGGCAGTGATTAAGAGGTTGAGCAAGTCCTTCCTGCCAGAATCAAAATTTTCTTCAAGGTTGGGCAAACTGACTGACACAAACATTGGCTCGTTCAACTTGGAGACGTTCAGGAGAAGAATAATGGGGACCGAAGGTCATCACCCACCAGTTACTTCACACAACATCGTAAGGAGTGGACTCTATGCAGTTGCCAGTTTTCCTCCAGCCATCCAGTGTCCAGAGCTGATCATGGAATGCGCCAACTACTACAACACAGAGCAGAGGACTGTCATTTCACTAGATGGCAAGATATTGGCCAACCTTACACCGGAAGCAATTGGAGAAGCATTCAGAATTCCAGTCCATGAGAAGATGATTTATAAAACAAGGGAGAGGGCTGAAAAGATGTACTCATCCATGTTTGACCGGTGTGCTGATTTGATAAATACCAGGTGGATGAACAAGCCCAGGCCAACTTGCACGAAATTGCCCAAGCAGATAATTTCAGAGGATTTGAGGCAAGAGTTTTGTGACTTATGCTGAGCAGAGTTGGAGGATGCCCCCAAGCATTCATCTTTGAACCTTGGATGTTTTATTATGTCAACTTGGTGCTGGAAGGCAAGGATTAGGTGGACTGGGCACTGATGATCAGTGACAACATACATGAGCAACTCCGTGGTTTGAGGAGAACAAAAAAATACTACATGAGCTCTTACATTGTCTACATGCTAGCCCGAATGACTAAGTACAGAGGAATTTCATATAAAGAACCAATCGGGTGTGGCTCCCATCAGTTTAGAATACATGAGGCTTGTCCGCAGTTGCATTTGACAAGCACCACCAACTACAAAAGGGTCAATGACGCCTTCACCATGCACATAACGAGGACCTTGCAGCAAAGGACTCACCACAAAATATCTAGAGGCACAGGAGCTGATTGAGAAGTTCGGATGTTGGTTTATCCAATTTCCGAAGTTTACCTACATAAGGCTGCAAGGATTTTCCTCTTATCCGTACAAATTGCCCCGGTATCCCACAAACAGAATAGTGATGCTGGAGATATCTAGGCAACTTATTGCCTATGATAAGATTCAAAAGAAGAAGATGAAAAGTGGACTTGGATTCCCAATTACCATGGGGAATTCTGATGAGGTTTGTCCATCACTACACGCAACGAGGGAGGTAGAAAACGAACTCCAATTCTTCCACCTCTCCTACCATACTAGCAGGCAGCACTACGATCCCCACAGAAATATCAGATGGATATTGTCCGAGGAGTTCAGGCACAAAGCACAAATTGAAAACATTTGGGCAAGTGCAGTGGATGAGGTCGAGGTTAGGAGGATGTTTTCTCGGATACTGTTGGGGATGATCAGAGAATGCGAGATTGTCCAAGTGCTAGATCAAATCGAAGAAGATATAAATGTTGTACAGGCTTATTATGAGACAATGAGGGATACGCCTTTACCACTCCCGGATTGGTCAGAACCGGAGATTACCGACTTGGATACACTTTGTATCCCAGTCTTAACATTCACATGGAGTTGGGTAGAGAGGCATATCAACCGACTTAAGGGAAGATCAATTCCCCTCACATATAATTTGATGGGAGATCACAGATCATCGGAAGCTAGACATACAAGACAGGTTGATCAAACTCCAGAGCCACAAGGAAAAGAACCGGTTCAACCTGAGCCACTGAGAATTGAGGAATCCGTGCATACACCATCTCGAACACATTCTCCGAGTATGTAGGAAGTATCATTGTTTGCTGATCAGAGGGAAGGGTTGAATGTAGAGCAGGCAGTGCAAGTGACAAGTCAGCCACCCCGTAGAGAATTAGTGGGCCAGAGCATCATCATGCCCATAGAAGAAAATCAGCAGGAAACAGATGAAGGGATGACCACTGATACTCAATTTCAGTAGGAAATTGAGGCCGCTCTTGAGGATGATGCTACTTCACATTAGGATGCCCAAAGCTCAGGAGATACTGAGCCTATAGATGATGATGAACCTCGTCAAAACGAGGGCAGGGAGGAAGTTCATGAGGTAGAGGCCGAGGTTGAGCAACCTTTTGTTATCTCAGATATGCGGTAGGAGGTGCCAGAATGGCTAAGAGACAAGATGAGACATGATCCTATGGATTGTTGTACCCAAACCAAATTTTTTGCTTCATTAAGGCATTTTGCGTAAAATGGTCTAAACCTTGTTAAAATGATGTCAAAACGTAGTTTTTGGGCATTTCAAGTATGGGCTTTGAGTCAATGTCATGCCACAGAGATACTGGCAAACATTGAAAAAATTGAAAATTAGGGTTTCAGAACTCTATTTTTAGGTCAAAATCCTAAAAACTTGAAACTTGTCAGAATTGACTGAAATTGTTTTGATTGGTTTATTTTGCTTCATGATCACAGTGGTGAAGTCAATTTCAGTTAAGACTCAGTTTAAGCCTGGTGGGTAGTTTTCCTTTCTCAAGTGAGAAGTTAGGTTTTCTAAATTCATCATTGACAGATGGCCAGGTACTAGGTGTCGACAGCTAAGCTCAAAACGCTTCGGTGATGTTTCTATGGCAAGTTTCATTCAGAAAGTTACTTCGTCTCGAAGGAGATTTTCAACGAGGTAAAATACTGTAAAATTGGCTAAGTCTGGATTGAAAAAGCCCCACTCTGAGCTACGGCCGCCCATCATTCTGGAAGCTTTATTCAACTTTTTATGACTTGTCTCTACCAAGATGACTTCTCCAGATTCTTGATAGCTTCGCAATGAGCCAGCCAGCCAGTCCAATGGAGGAGTAAATCGCCTAAAATCGGAGATTCAATGCAGAACGAGGGAAATGCAAAAATGATTACCACTGAGGTCAAAAGTGCCCCTGGAGGCCAGGGGTGCCCATCTTTTTGAGGCTTCAGATGAAGTCTTTTGATCAAGTGACACCCAGGAAGTTTGTTTCCATTTTTGGTCCAGCTCCGCGATGCATCTGTCAGTAGGTGAATCTAAGTTGCCGTGTTGCATTCATCAGTGGTCAAATTTGAGGTTTCAGACTTGATCAAAAACTATTCAGAAAGGATAAAAGCGCCCCTGGAGGCCAGGGGCGCCCAAGGTTTTTAAGCCGTTAATGGAATCTGTTTGATGATTTCAAATACTCGCCTTGTTCGTGTCAGTTCTAGCTTTCTGTTGCCTGTCTCAGCCGGGCCAAAAGATGTCTTGGCAGTTTGTAGCCGGAAGTTTAGTAGTTTTTGCCAGTTACAGTAATCGTTGACACTGGTTAAGAAAAGCCCCCTTGGAGGCCAGGGGTGCCCATGATTTAGGAAGGTTAAAAGATGTTTTTATACGAAGTGCTCTCCAGGAGCCTTTGCTCAGAATTCAGCCTGCTCCACAATGAGCCAGTCTGCATGTTCTGAAGTTTTGCCAAGTGCCGGGAAACGTCAAGTGAAATATGGTCAAGTTATCAGTGAAAATAATGAAAATACCTGAAAATATTCTAACACTGAGGCCAGGGGCGCCGATCTTTTTGAAGCCTCAGATTTATGAATTTTGGATTATCACCTCAAGGAATCTTCTTGTCAGATTTGGTCTTGCTCTTCGATGGAACTGTCAGCCAGTTGATCTGACGCGGAAGTCAATCAGAATCAGTGATAGAACGTGAGCTTCATTTGAGGTTTCTAGATTCAAATTTTCAGAAAAATATCTAAGTATGGAAGGACGCCTAAAGTCAAAGGTTGACTTTTAAATTCAAAAAAATAGAAGTGCGCATGAGAAGAGTTTTCATTTTACTAAATTTAGATCTTCAGTTGAACTCTTTTCAAGTCGACTTCTGGTAAATCTATTTTTGGTCATAACTGGCTAAGATTAGTTTGCATGTATCAGTTAACTGAGTTTTTCAAAGTAGCGCCCTAATTAGGGTTTATGGTACATCCAGTTAACTGAGTTTGAAGCCAAATATAGGCCATGCGTGAGTTTTGAAGCACCAGCTGTACTTCAAGCGCCATTTCCAATGCTTAGCATGCATTTCACACGCATTAGAAGATATTTTTCTATATATTTTGCTACTGGCATCCATTATTCTTCATCAGAGTTGACAAGAAACATCTTTTCTTGAGCATATAATTGATTTGAAGGTGCTACAGGTGTCAGATTTCAGTGTTCTTCGTAGCTACAGATTCAAGTTGTTCAAGAGAAGATTATTTCAGACTTGGTTTCTATTTTGCATGCAGGTTTTATCAGTTCTACTTCAAGCATAGGCGAATTTTTACAGAAGAAGAGAGAAAACAAACAAATAAAACTTCTATTCTTCTGTCTTATTTTCCTCTATTCTCGTCTTAGATTCTCTTCGCATGTGAAAGAAAACAGCAGATTTTTCAGAAGAGCATCATCTGGGTTCGAGTCTGTTAGCATCAACAACAATACCCATGTCTTAGATTATTTTTTGAAAATTGCCCCGCTACCGCTTTTCTAGAAGCACTGTGCTTTTTTCCAGAATTCTATTTGCATGTGGGCCTAAATCACGTTTTTTTGCAAATCTGTTGATCTAGGTTGTTTCAGGATTTATTTCTACACAAAACCCATGTTCCAAATTTTCGCGGGAAAAATTGCCCCTAGTGCCCCTAACTGCCAGTTCAAATCTCAACCGAAAACCTTTTGCATGCAAGCCTAAATCCCATTTTTTCGCAATTCTGACATTCTGGGTTGCATTAGAATTTGTCCGAAAAAACTCACTTCCCTTTGCTATTTTTAGCCTATCCCTGAGCTTTTTCAGTTTTTCCCAAGTTGTCCAAACATACCCGACTTTATAGTCAAAAGTCTAGTTTTTCAGAATGCAGTATAATCCCATAGACTATAAGGCCAAACAGGTCTTTCTTCATAACTTTCTAAAAACTACCGATACCGACTTAATTCATGTTTTTCCCATCATTAATCTGAACTCATTGGAGGGTATCAGCAGTACTACAATCAGAAATCTTGAACATTCAGGGATACTTACAACGACATCCATTCCTATCTCAGTCTTTGATCTCGAGTTCATACTTGCTTGTGTCAAGCATTATGACTCGTCTACCAGACAAATCAGGTTGACAGATGGAAGGATTATTTGTAGCCTTAAGCCGAGGGATGTAGAAAAATGGTTTGCTATTCCTCCACGTTCAGATCATTTCGCCGTATCCATTTCAGATTGTGACAGAATATGGGAAGAGGACAAGGATAGATCACAGAAGAAAGTAGCTCAACGATGGTTGAAGGTTCAAAAAACCAACATGTCAAGGAAGATTGCACGTAGTGATTTCAAGGAAGAGATTGCTGTTTTGATAACCTTCCTCAACCGGTTAGTAGGTTCTGAAGACACAAGCGTTTTTCGAACGTGGATGTTCTACCTCATCTCACGAGTTATTGATAAGAAAGAAACCTTTGATTGGGCCATGTTTATCAGCGAGTGTCTTCACCAGCAGATTATGGAGTTCCTAAAGATACACGAATTCCACATGGTAACATTTTTGGTTTACTTAGTTGCATTCCAAGACAGCTTTAAATTATTAAAGACCGATGGAGTTCTGGGCGTTCAGCGAGTGCACGAATACTACCCCCTGTTGGAGTTTTCGAAAGCTGAATAGGACTTTACAGCAGTGAATGACCAGTTTCTTATGAGGACAGTCAGAAATTTGGATAATGAGATGCATGTGAGGATTTCTGCAGAGGCACAATCAGCAATGGAGAGTTGGGCAGATTGGTTCATCCAATTCCCTACTTTCACATATATTCGTGTATATGGATATACAGGAGAGCCTCTGATGCTACCGAGGTACCCATCATACAAGGTTCTTTTCATGGAGTTCATGAGACAGGCACATGAGGTTCACACTTTTCTTCGCAATTGACATAAGCCAGCTTTCACCTTTCCGTTTGAGTTAGGTATTTACAAATGCAAAACAACTGCCGATTGCAAGTTCATGGCGCATGAGTTAGAGAAACTTCAGGTTGAGTGTTTTCCTCAGAAGCGTACCTTTGATCCGTTGGGTCATTATTCAGCAAGGTTGGAGCGAAATGTTTCACATTCGGCAGCGCTTGAGGACTTTTGGGTCAATTGTGAGGATGAATTTGAGGTTCGCGTCGTCATTATTGTAGGCTTACTATTCCACAGATTGCTGATTTCTTGTCAGAGGATTTGGAAGGCTTGTCTGATGATGATGGCGAGATACTCCTCCATTCATTATTTAAAGACCAAGTTGCTTGCCAGCCACTTCGCCAACCTGATTGGTATGTTGCAGTGAACACTTCAGTGAAAGACTTGTCCAGGTCTGTTATCAAAACAACCATGTACTTCCTTGATAGCAAACGGAAGTGAAGGGTGATCCTAGTTACAGAGCCGCTAGCAGTGGTAGTTTCTTCTTTGCCTTCTATTTCTAGGGCTAGACCTCGAGTCAAGGTTTCCATGAAGCCGCCTAAAGGGGTTAAGATGGGAGTTAATTCAAAAGGAAAAACCATCACCAAAAGGAAACAGGTTGAGAAAGAGCCAGTACTTCCAGTTATAGAGACAGTACTTCAAGAAGAAGCATTTCTAGTTCCAGAGACATTACTTCCAGAGCCAGTTATTTCATCGGAGCCAGTAATTCAGGCTGAGGCCGGTTTGTCATCTCCAGGTTCACCTTTTTCACCATAGTCGTCTCCCATAGATATTGATTCGGAGCCTGAGTCTCCGATACATGAGACCTTCATACCAGTGGGTCCACCAGTAGCTGATACAGTAGAAACAGCTCCACGTCGAGAGGATAGTATTCCTTATTCATCTTGGCTCGAGAAGTCATTGGGAAGAGAGAGGCGTATGCCTTCATATAATCTTGATTTATCTGAGTTCGGTGAACCCTATCAGAACAGGTTGAATAAGAGGGCCAGAATTAGATTAACATTGAGAAAAATCCTGAGGCAGAGATCGTCATAGAGGTTGCTACTCCTCCAGAAGGAAAGTACTTAGATGAAGTTGATGTTGGTGATTTTACCTTCGTCGAAACTAATCTGGGTAAGAGTACTCGACACATCGACGTGAATCTATTCAGAGTCGTCGTGAGTAATCTGGAAGAATGCGTCACGAAGGAAGGATGGTGAGGATAAGACAGTTCTCAAAACTAAAATCAGGCAACTCCGCATGTACATCTCGAGTTTGCTTCATGGCAGCGAGGGGCAAGCACCTTTATTCCAACAACTTCGAGAGATCGCCACAGATCAGCAGAAGATTCAACACTTGGTTAATCGAGGAAAGCTGCTGGATACCTGGATTGAGGATTTTATCATTGCTGGTCGACACCTCCTTATAGAGCTATATTAGTTGAGGCTTGACGCACATAGTCTTCGCCAGAGAATTCAGGAGCTCGAGATTTTCATAGCCGAGCATAAGCCGAAGGACCTGATTTTGATATCATAGCTTGCAGGAATCTATGACGCCATTGAAGCAGGTGGAGATCAAAAGAAGGTCTTCACTTGGAGAGAGTTGTATCTTTGCAGGGTGGAGACATATGATAGGATTTCTGCTAAGATGAGCATGTTTCAGGAAAAGGTTGTTGCAACTCTTCGTTTCATCAGTGAGTACATCACTCAGATCCCATGTCATTATCAGCATGAGGATGGTACATACGCCTAGTTAGAGGCAGTTCAGGCTGAGTTCGAAGAGTTTGTTCGTGATAACCTATGTGGAGGGCCAAAGGCATCCAAGATGGAGGAGTTTACAATGCTGACTATCAGTTTCAAAAAGGTGACCACAGAGGTTAGAGATAGTCAGAGGGAAATCCGGGATGGAGACAGAGTTAGACGAACAGTTAATCATCGTGGACAGCGTCAGAGTGCCAGATGATGATACTATTGATAAATTCCTGGAGGAGATGATAAAATTTGAGTAGACTTTCAGTTAGACCATGCAGTTGTTTACAAGGATGAGTCATAAGAAGCAGTTAATTTGAGGCTTCTTTCCGATTTAACTTCTTGTTATACATTGCATGCATGTCTTTCTTTGAAACATCTACGTACACTTGGAGTTTAGTTTTGATCTTTTAGTTGACTGATGACAGCATTCCAGTTGACTTGCTTTCAATAAGGATGTGCATGTTGCACTTTGTCCATTTAGGTTAGATGTTTTAGTTAACTGATGATAGTTTCCCAGTTAACTGTATAGTTTCATTCAATTAGGGTTTAGGAATAAGATCTTGCATGCATTGCAAGACTGTAGTTGACTCAAGGTGATTTTAGGGTTGCCTACACCTTGAAGTCTATAAATAAGAGCTTTAAGCTCATTTGTAATTTAACTTTTGCTTGATAGCATACATGCTGTGCCTACCTTGCCTGTAGTATTGCTATTATTGTATCTGTTCAACGAACTTTTACTGGAGATTAATATATGTTGCGCCTACCTTGCCTGTAATATTGTCTTTTTGGATTTGTTCACAAGCGTTTGTTTTGATAATGAATTGTTATGCGACTCGGGTTCCATGCAATTATTATGATGAATGCTTGCCTTAGTTAGATATAGTGGCTAGTTCGATCGTGGATTGTATGCGTGTCTTGCCTATGCAATTTGCTGTCCTAGTTGGCTATCTTTTGTGTTTTGTTATCAATAGGCCTATTCGAATTAAGCAAATAGTTGTGCCCACCTTGTCTTCATGTTGAGAATTCGTACTTAAAGCCTATTGTATGATGTGTGTCATAATAAGCCTATTCAGCCGAGCAGATAGTTGTGCCCACCTTGCCTTCATGTTGCAAATTTGTACCCAACTTATCGTATAAAAAAACCAATCCCACTCCATTTCCTCACGCTCTGTTTTCTTGAGGAAACTGGATAGATTTTAAAGAAGTTAGCTTACTTGTAGTTAGATGATCTGCGAAACCAGAAAATACTTAGCTGCAACATTCTAGATTTTCTTAACCTTGTGCCTCTACCAGCTGAGAACAAAAAGATAGGATTTAGTTTAGTTTTCTATTCCATGCGTTCTAGCACAACGAGGGAGCTTCCCCTCCTAATTTGAAGAGCACTCATTACGCAATGTGCATAGCTGTACGTACAAACTTACACTCCAGAGGTGTTAGTTCTTACGCCAACAGTTTTCTGGCTCCCACCGTGGGGCACAAGGCAAGAAAACATTCAAGAAAGCTTCACGCTTTATGTCACGGGAATGACCATTTGGCGTCCTACTGCTCCAGTTCAACAACCAAGACTTACTCCGGCTGCCTTACAGCCGAACTTTGTGCTAATTCAAGGCGAGCAGTTAGACATCATCAGTAGCTTGCGAAGTTTTTTCTTTGAAAATCATACATCTACTACTCAGTGGAGAAACATAGCTACTACTCTAGATAAAGAAGAAGAAAAGGCGGATCTTGCAGCAGGTAGACCAGTTTTGCCGCCACCTGCGTGGGAATAAAGCAACCTGGCTTACCAAGTTTATTACAGAAGGAGGCATAATCCTCCTATTTAAGAAGAACTGCGCTTTGAGGAGGTTCCTGAACATTTTCTAGAAGGATTAGAAGAAGAATGTCTAGTCCCACCTGTCACAATGGGCGACAACAACAACAACAACGACAATGGTTGAAACGGTAGGAACGTGAGACGTCCAACCCCACTACCTTGGGGTAATAACATCGGACCATTGGCCTTACAAGGACATCATGAGCTGCCTAAGGGATCGCGAAAGCACTTTCCTCGATTCCATGGCGATAGATCTAAACATCCAGATGAACACATTTTAGCATTCACAGCGGCTTGTTCCGTTTTGCATGTTCCACATAAAGACATAGTTGTTCGTCTCTTTGTTGAGACCCTGGAGAACAACGCATCAGACTGGTTTCATAATCTTGAGCCTGGTCTTATCACAAGTTGGGCAGTCATGAGTGAGAAATTCTTGGCAAGATTCAAGCCTGCCGAGGATAATCATCAACTATTTGCACAACTCTCAAATTCAAAGATGGAACCTACTGAACCAATGAGGGAATTCATAGCAAGGTTTAACCGCCTTGTTACACGTCTTGCCCATACATTAAATCCATCTGATGAGATTTTGATGAGCAGCTTCATCAATGCACTACTGTCGGAAATAGCCTTTCTCTTAAAGTCAAGTGAAGGAGTAGATTTACAACTCACTCAGGAGGAAGCTATCAAAATTGAAGATAATATGATCACGACGGGCAAGATGAGGAATGATTCAATCAGACCGCTTGTTCAAGCGTCTGCTGATCCGCTACTTCAGAAAGTAGCCAACGAGGTGACCATTCTCAAGAGACAGTCACCTGCACAAAGACAGCAAGCACTGCCTACACAATAGTCATATCAACCGCCATATCAACCTCAACAGCCGTACCAGCCGAGGAGGAATAACTTTCAGCCTTTCAACAACTACAAATCAAAGTTTCTGCAAGGACAACAAAGGCATGTTGAAGCTGAGAAGTCTACAGCTTATTGCACTTTCCATGACACAGTTGAACACACCGGATCTACATGTCCGGAAAATCAAAGAATGAGTCAGCTCATGGGATTTGCTGAGGCTGCTCCTAGTTCAAGTTTCGTACCTTCACCAACTACAAATGTTGTCTCACCACAGACAGACAACTTTGATGGCGACTCCGCAACGAGATACTTTGATAGAGAACCCATTAATGAACAAGAAGAAGAAGAAGAAGAAGAAGACTACTGCCAATAATCTCTTGCAGTCAATCATGAGAATATCTCATCGCCTGTGTTCACACGTGCACAACACTTCAAAGCACAGAAAGAAGAAGAGGAAAAGTGGAAGTCTGATGAAAAAGGAAAGGAAGTGGCTTCCACTTCCAATCAAAGGTCTTCACAAGTAAACACCATGCCAGTTGCTCAGGATCCATCCTCAGCAAACTTCGACATTGTGTCTTCCATGATGAAGATGAAGGTACAAATTTCACAACTGGAGTATCTTTAGGATCATCTAGAGCAGCTGGAAAGAATCCTCAAGGTGGTAAAGAAGAAGGCTGCAATCCAACCTATATTACTCGAATCCTTTGTACCAACAGAAGACAAGCCAAAGCCGTTCTATATATCTTTGTATATAGGAGGTTTCAAACTCAGCAATTGCATCATAGATAGCGAAGCATCGAACAACATTATGCCTTTACAAATCATGAACACATTGGGACTTTCATAAACCAAAACCAAAGAAAAGTGTTATTCACTTGAATCAAAGCTGGTGCCGTTAGTTGGACAACTGAAAGATGCGCAAGTAAGGCTAGCATCTTGTCCAGAAAAGAAGATTATGATGACTATCTTGATCGCTAACATTCCTACAAGTTACGGGATGTTGCTCAGCAGGAGTTATTGCAAGGATCTTGTAGGAGAAATTTAGTTGGATTGGTCGTTCACTACAATTCCATTGAAGAAGGGTAGTTTCAAGCTAGAGCCTAAGGTGAAATCAAAGTTTACGGTGGTTAAGTCCTAGTTTCCGCATGCACAAGTGTTATATTAAGACATGGGACCGGGGACATATGCTATGATAGCTGATGTCAATGAAAATTGTTAGAATTTTGCACTTTCCACGACTACATCACATGAAGAATCAAAAATGTGTAGGATGCAGTTTGATGGCAGTTGTTCAACATCAGGATCAGGAGCTGGAATAGTGATCATCTCTCCCGAAGATTGCTTATATCCATTCGCATATAGGTTGCAATTTGATTGCACCAATAATACTGCAGAGTACGGGGCGTTTTTATTGGGTCTCAAGAATGCGAAGGATATGGGAATCAAATTACTTAGAGTTGAAGGAGATGCAGAGCTCATTGTCAAACAAGTCAGGGAGCAGTTTCAAGTTAGAAAGAATCGCCTTCAATCCTATAGATAGAGGGTGTGGAATGCCATCGACTAGTTCGATGCTTTTGACATCCAATATATTCCAAGAACGAACAATAGCAGAGCTGATGCCCTCGCAGTGTCAGCCGCTCTTTTCATGCCACATTCTGACTTTCGTCAGAATTGTTTTGCTATTGAGCTGATCTACAGGCTAGCTGTACCAGATAATGCAGACAACTGGCAAGTCTTTGATGATGATGATGACATCAAAGAGTTTCTCGTTATGGGAGACAACTACAAGGAATTGTTCTTTGAAGGGAGTCCTACTCCTTTCAAAGAGTCAATTGCTGAAGATTCTGAAGCTATGGAATCTAGAATCATACAATTGAAAGGGAATCAGATTCCCAAGGGTTTTGTATCTTTAGAAGATATTTTTGACTGGCATGACCGTTTCATCCAAAATCAGAAGATGTCAGGTATTAATACTTCTGCTGAACGTTTCCAAGTGAACATCGACACTGAAGACAAAACTTGGTTTGTGAATCTAGGCAAGTGTTGTACTACAGAAGAAGCTGAGAAGTTTACTGCCTTGTTCAAACAATACAAGGATGTATTTGCCTGGTCATATGAAGACTTGAAGGTCTTCACGCCCATAGAATTGTCACATACAATTCCTCTGAAGTCTGATGTTAAGCCTTTCAGGCAAAAGCAGAGACATTACAATCCGCGGATTCAAGATACTATCTACGCGGAGATTCAGAAGATGGTGGACGCGAAGATAATTTATCCAATCCACCACTCCACTTGGATGTCTAACATTGTTCCTGTGCGCAAAAAGAATGGAGAAATCAGGATTTGCGTGGATTTCAGAAACTTGAATTTATCATCCTTGAAGGACAATTATCCCTTACCGATCATGGAGCATACATTGTAGACAGTCATCGGATCGGAAATGATATCACTTCTTGATGGTTTTTCCGGTTACAATTAGATTCCAGTGGCAGAGGAAGAACAGATCAAAACAGCTTTCACCACGCCGTGGGGAACGTTTGCTTATGAGAGGATGCCTTTCGGCCTTATCAACGCCGGTGCTACTTTTCAAAGAGCCATGGATTTGGCGTTTGGGGATCTAAAAAACAAAATAATAGTAGTTTATCTAGATGACTTAACCGTTTTCTCAGATAAATGAAGCGATCACTTTTCGCACCTCGCGAAAGTTTTAGAAAGATGTAGGTACCACAGGATTTTATTAAATCCAAAGAAGACCATCTTCGCGGTGACAGAGGGCAAGTTACTTGGCCATATCGTTTCCAAGGAGGGAACTAAAATTGACCCAAATCGGGTGGATTCAATCAAAAGCCTGTCTCTTCCTACAAGTAAGAAACAAGTGCATTCCTTCTTCGGTAAACTCAACTTTATCCGAAGTTTTGTACCAGATTTTTCGGAGCTGATGAAGGAAATCTCAGCCATGATGAAAAAGACGTCCAATTTCATATGGACAGAAGAAGGCAAAAAAGCCTTCATCAAAATCAAGGAAGCTATTGCTAACGCACCAACGTTGGTTCGTCCTGACTTTCAGAAGGATTTCATCCTTTACTGTTATGCGTCGGAGCACACGTTGTCTGCAATATTGACTCAGAAGCTCAGTGGAGAAGGAGAATCTCCTATCGCATTCATGAGTACCAGTTTTAAAGATTGTGAGTCGCGCTATTCTCAAATTGAGAAGAACGTGTATGTTGTCGTTAGCGCTGTCAAGAATTTTAGGTTCTATATCTTGAATTCACATACTACGGTGTTTGTCACCGATCCAACAGTAAAAGGTGTGCTAACTGAACAGGAGATGGGAACGAAAAGAGGAAACTGGATCGCAAGAGTTCAAGAATATGATCTGGAAATCAAGCCAACCAAGCTCGTTCGTGGGCAAGGTCTTTGTCAATTATTGGCGGATGATGGTGATAAAAAGAAGAAAAGCAATAGTGGAACTGAACCTGAACCAGAAGAGGACCTTCCTTTGTGTTGTGACCTTTTTCATCACCCCATCAAGATGGGGACCCCCTAAATTTTGCTCCATTCTGGTCTTTTGGCTTTGGTTCGCTCTCTCTCTGGTCTCTGGTCCTTCCGGGGATGTCCTGTCGTTTGACCCAGGTTAAAGTATTGTTCAAATATGTGAAATTAGGGTTTCCCGCCATCCAGGCTTTTAAGGGTCAAACCGAGTCACGAAATTGAAATCTAAGCTTAGTACAGCAGTCAGAAGGCTTCCAGCAGAGTCCCCCTAAATTTTCACTGTATTCCGGCAACTTACTATTTTTAGTAAGTATTCAATTTGGGACTATTTTATTGAGATTTTGGAATGCTATCAGTTCCACTGCATCCGGGTAACATCAAGCTGCCTACACGTAAATTTTGAGCCAGATCAGACGACTTGCTATTTTTGGCAGTTCAGGCTTCAAGAGCCATTTTCAGGGTTTCCACATGAGCTTTTCAGATGCATGTTTGGAGAATCCTTCTGGGTTTTCCAAAACCTTCGCAGTGATGTAACATGCAAACCGAGACGATCACTTTCAGAGTTCAGCCTTCGGAGGCTATTTTTAGGGTTCGCATGCAGTGTTTTTCAACGCATGTCGGGTTTTTCTTTATGGGTTTTTCGAGAGCTTTGCAACAATGTGACATGCAAGCGGAGAAGATCGAGTTTTGAGGACTTACTATTTTTAGCCAGTGCATGCATGCAGACCAGTTTTCTGGGTTTTTCTGGGTTTTTTGAGATCCCACGGGCAATATGACATGCAAAACCATCCGGCAGTGGATGAGTCACTTTTTCAGGCAGTTTCTATTTTTAGCGGGTACACTCTGGCAGCCGCCCCCAACACTCCAGTTCAGCAAACAGAACGACATGCAGAAGGAACGAAGTCAAACGGAGACCGTTCGGGATACATACAAGTCAAATTAGGGTTTCCACTTTTATAGGGGGTAAAATCCAAAAATAGCCGAAACGAAGCACCCCACCAATGTCAGCACACTTCAAGGTACCTGCTGGCAAAATTTGAGCGAAATCGGAGAACTTACTATTTTTAGTAAGTCAGGGCACGGCTATAAATAGCAGGTCTGCACCCGAGGTTGGCATCGGAGCGACACTCAAGTTCTCAAGATCAGATGGTGAAATGTTCGTGCCAAACGGAGCTACTGAAGTCAGAAAGTCAAGAACTTACTATAAATAGCAGGTGGCTATAAATAGCAGGTCAGGGCAGAGAACTGGCAAAACGGGTTCACAAGGCAGAGAGTATCATATGGTGAAATTTTCAGGCAAAACGGAATTGAGGAAGTCAAGGAAATCAAAGACTTGCTAAAAATAGAATGTGAGATCGAGGGCAGACAAAGGCATGAAAAATTTACTAAGTGTGAGAAAATGAGAGCATACCCTCTCAAATGCGCCCTCACCTTAGGATATTAATGAAAGCCTTGAAAATTTCCTAAGGCAACAAAATGGAAGCATGCTAGTGAAAATGCGCCCTCAAGTTGTTGAAGACACTTCAAAAATATTCTAAGTCAAAAATGAAAGTATGCCTCCTCAAATGCGCCCTCAAGGAAATGCTGAAGGCTTGAAAATTTTCTAAGTGAAGAGAAATAAAAGCTTCCTAGCTAAAATGCGCCCACCTCAAGACTGATGACCTGAAAATATTCCAAGGTAAAAAATGGAAGCATAGGGGTCAAAATGCGCCCAAGGAAAAGCAAAGGGGTTTGAGGGTCTTCAAAATTTGTCTAAAGTGAGAGCACACCCCCTCAAATGCGCCCATGAAGGGGATGAAAGTTGAAAAAGTTTTTTTAAGTGTTGGAGAAATAGAAGCTCCACCCATAAAATGCGCCCTTGGCTTGAGGTGGGGGAGTTTAGAAAATTTCTAAGTGTCAAAATAAAAGTTCCCCCTTCAAAATGCGCCCAAGGTAGCTTGCTGGTTGAAATAATTTCTAAGGCATGAAAATAGAAGTAGCCCCCCCTAAATGCGCCCTTAGAAGGAGTATGAGGTAAATAAGTTTAAGTGGAGAAAAGTGAAGGTGGACACCCCTTCCATATGCATCCAAGGAAGATGATAGAAGGAGATGTCAAAGGCGTGGGGAAATAAAAGTAGAAGACCTCAAATGCGCCCTCAAGCAAGGCCACTCAAAAAGTATTCTAAGTCACAATAATGAAAGCACAAGGTGGTAAATGCGCCCAGCAAGTGAAGCTGAATTGAGAATTTTCTAAGTGTTGAAAAATAAAAGCACAAACCTCTAAATGCGCCCTCTAAGGAAGTATGAAGGCAAGACTTAGAATATTTTCTAAATATGAGGGAAATGGAGGCTCATGGGGTAAAATGCGCCCATCATAAGGAGGAAATGACAAGTTGAGAAATCTCTAAGGCATTGAAAATGAGAGTTCAAGGAGTCATATGCGCCCAGGGTAAGGAGGAGATATAAGACTTAGGAATTTGTCTATGGCATTAAAATAAAATGCCACTGAAGGGAATACGCCTAGAGAGAAGGAAATGTTGAAGGAATTTCTAAGTTAGAAAATGGAAGTAGAAGACTTCAAATACGCTCCAAGGAAGTTGGGACTTGAGAAAAGTTGCTAAGTGTAAGGCAAAATTTTAAGGCGTGAAATTGCTTGGGAAACGAAGGTAAAGGTATGTGTTATGAAGTGTGCCCAAGGATGTGATATTTAAAATAAATTTTCTAAGGCATTTTCTAAGGGGAAATTAGAAAATACGCCTGGAGGAGGTGGTATAAAATCTCTAAGTGCAAGGTGATATGCTCCCAGATGCAGGAGGGAATTTCTTCAGGGAAGCATGAAAATACTAAGGCAGGAAAAATGGAGATTACAGGCGTGAATTCCTCCAGAGTAAAAAAAACGGGTGAACCTTAGCAATTTTATTATTTTCAAAATAATAAAAATTAAATGTACCCCTTCGTTTGGATACACATGAAAACGATGATTTCTGAGGGGAAATTTCTTCTGGGTATTGGATATTTCTCACTGGGAGATGATTTGAGGTTCTTCCACACCTTGCTCGTGTTGTTTCGGCAGGGATTTTGGCCTAGCACCCGTTCAACAAAGTTCCTAAGGCTCAGATGGATAAATTTTCTAAGGCATCGAAAAGGAAAGCAGAGGGGGTCAAATACACTCACGGGGAAGAAATTTGTCTAAGGCATGAAGGAATTTGAAAATGAACTGAAGCTCGAACATCAAGCGTTCAAATGCACCCCCCAAGATGAAATATCTTCTAAGGCACAAACTCCAGGCAAGGTGGTGGATACGCCCATGATGAAAGTTTGCTAGAAAAGTGATGAATTCTATCAAGATTCGGAGATCAAGCGGTCAGAACATGGAAATAAGGTAAGTAAAGTGAATTTAGATTATAAAGTGTTCTGATACTCTTCTTTTGTTTTGCAGGATGAACGTTGAAGCCAAGGCATGAGGACTTGATGAAGCTAGACAACGTTGCAACTTTGGAAACGAAAGTGAAGATTTGTCTAAGGCACTAAGAACGTGATGCAAAAGAGGCAAATGCGCCCAAGGCAATGGGCTAAAGAAATATGAAAGTTGCAAGGAAGAAGTGCGTCCTGGAGTCAAAGCAACAGGAGGGCCGAACAGGAGGAATTCTTTGCTCATCACTTTCATATCAACCACGTACTCGCCTCTCCTCCTAACGCAACAAAATTGGCAGACAGACAGTGGGAACGCGTTTCTGGACGAGAATCTTCTAGAGGAAGAAAGTGGGCATTAATTGCAAATAATGGTTCCTGCAGAGGAGTGGAGAATATTCTGTGCATTCATTGCCCCACTCCTCTTTGTGGCGGTTTTTAGGGCAAGAACCCTAATTAGGGCATATGTGGCTCGATCTGAGCCCTTTATTGTAATTCAATCTAAGCCGTCCGTTGGACTGGGCCAACTATAAAAGGGGCATCCCCCCTCATTTGTAACTCAGTAGACATTAGATTGAGAATAGAGAGGATAGAAGTTAGAATAGATAGAGAGATAGCTTAGAAGATAGCTTAGTTTGGAAAGGAAAGAAAACTTTCCCTTTGAAAGTTTTGTAAACGGTTGTTGTGAACACTTTTCATAATATAAAGAGTTTCATTGCATGGTGGTTCTATCTTTTGTTGTGAATAGCTAGCAAGGCCTTTTCGTCTTTCCAATTCAAATTGATAGAGTAGAGTAGACTTTATTTTATGCAAGTAGTTGTTAATTGTGGAGTGTGGCGTTGTGGTTTGAGCATATCTTCTTTCATCCATACCACTAGCGGGCTTGCTGATGGTAAGTTCGCCTTGTGTGGTCAACTGGAATATCAGTACCTAACTTCGGTTGTGATTCGTGTGTTCATTTGCATCGTTGTGACGGAGTGCACATGTTGAATCACAATTTGAACATCTTACTCATCCTTTGAAGATTGCACCAACTTTGTCAGAGTTGTCCGAAGGGAGACGAAGCAAAGTCTGGTTTGAAGATTGTTTAAGTCGATCCTCGTCCTCCACCCTTTAGGAGTAGATGGTAGCATCTCTAATCCTTATATCCTTTTACATTCAGCATTATCCGGTTAGTTTAAGAACCTGAGCTTCATTGACAAATCTCCCGAAATTTGAAAATCCTTTCTTCTGAATGAGCAACTCACGTAAGTCCCCTTGGAATACCCAGCATATTCACATCAACCAACTGAGTCTATTCGCGACAAAAGGAACCTTGGAGTTGAACGCATGAACTTTCACGCAATCTTAGCATGCGAATACTTTGATCAAGAGGGAATAGAGTGACCGTTGGACATTTTATTCTGTGTTGGTGTTGTCATAAAAACACGTCAACACTTTGGTCCTACTAGTTGATTCTGTGGAAGAATGGTACACAGCCTTGTGGTATTATTCAACTTATGGAGAATGTCCACGTCACATGGACAAACAGCAGAAGAGAACTTTAAAGCTGAAAGCACAAAATTTTGTGCTTGTCAATAATGTTCTGTACAAGCGTGGCCTTGATGGAAATTTTCTTTTATGCGTCTGTAGAGACCAGCAATAGAGATTGTTGGATGCTTTTCACAGTCAAGCGTGCGGTGGTCACTTCTCATCGAGGGTTACTGCATTCAAGATCTTACGAGCACGGTTCTATTGGCCAACCATGTTTCGTGACGCATATGAATGGGTGTATAGATGCCAGTCTTGTCAGCAGTTTGCTGGTAAAGTCAGATTGGCGGCTACTCCACTCAGGCCAGTTATCATTGATGCTCCATTTCAGCAATGGGGTATTGATTTCATAGGTCCCATCAACCCACATTCCAGCAAGGGGCATATTTATGTCCTTACAACAACAGATTATTTTACAAAATGGGTTGAAGCGGTTCCAACTAAGCGAGCTACCTCGGAAGTTGTTTGCGACTTTTTGAAGGAAAACATCATTTCACGCTTCGGGGTGCCTCGCAAAATTGTGGCTGATAACGCAACAAGTTTCTCGTTAGAGGAAATACTTAATTTTTGTTTTGATCACGCTGTCACATTCATCAGATTATTACCCTCAAGGTAATGGATAGGCCGAATCATCAAACAAGAACATAGTCACAATTGTGCGCAAGCTAGTTGACGCAAATCAGAAAGCTTGGCACAAGAAAATATATGATGCTCTTTGGGCTGATAGAATCACTCCCAAACGAGCCATCGACACTTCGCCTTTTATACTTTTGTATGGTACAGAAGCAATGTTACCCATTACATTAGAGTTGTCCGCTTTACAGTTGGCATCTACAGTGGACGATGGTGAGTTCAAAGATCCGATTGAAAGGAGGATCTTGTACCTGATGAAGCTAGAGGAAGAAAGGATGGAGGTTATTGATAGAATCACTCAGCATCAAGAGTGAGTGAAGAAGATTTTTGATAAGAAAGCTCGTCCGCGAGATTTCAAGATCGGAGATCAAGTCCTGTTATGGGACAAAAGACATGAACCTAAAGGAATTCATGGTAAATTTGATTCCTTATGGTTAGGACCCTTCCAAATACATGAATCAAGGGGAGAGAACACATACATTCTCTCACATCAGGATGGAAGGCTTCTCCCACTGCCTTATAGCGGGCAATATCTCAAGCACTTCAACCCTCCGGGGGAGGAGTGATTTTCGTAAACTTTTATAAATACTTTTTTATGCTTTATCGTTATGTCATATTGTGTTTCCCCATTTTGTGAAGTTTTGTCGTGTTTTAGGTGATTAAAATAGGTAGTCTTGTGATAGGTGATTAGGAAAGAAAGTCTTGACTCCAATGCCTAATGTTAAAGTTACTGGTCTACGAAACATAGAGATTCCTGAATTCTCTTATGCCGTAAGTATCCGACATGGTCACCAGATGGAGCCTAATGTTGTACCCAAACCAAATTTTTTGCTTCATTAAGGCATTTTGCGTAAAATGGTCTAAACCTTGTTAAAATGATGTCAAAACGTAGTTTTTGGGCATTTCAAGTATGGGCTTTGAGTCAATGTCATGCCACGGAGATACTGGCAAAATTTTAAAAAATTGAAAATTAGGGTTTCAGAACTCTATTTTTAGGTCAAAACCCTAAAAAATTGAAACTTGTCAGAATTGATTGAAATTTGTTTTGATTGGTTTATTTTGCTTCATGATCACAGTGGTGAAGTCAATTTCAGTTAAGACTTAGTTTAAGCCTGGTGGGTAGTTTTTGTTTTTCAAGTGAGAAGTTAGGTTTTCTAAATTCATCATTGACAGATGGCCAGGTACCAGGTGTCGACAGCTAAGCTCAAAACACTTCGGTGATGTTTCTATGGCAATTTTCGTCCAGAAAGTTACTTCGTCTCGGAGGAGATTTTCAACGAGGTAAAATACTGTAAAATTGGCTAAGTCTGGATTGAAAAAGCGCCACTCAGAGCTAGGGGCGCCCATAATTCTGGAAGCTTTATTCAACTTTTTATGACTTGTCTCTACCAAGATGACTTCTCCAGATTCTTGATAGCTTCGCAATGAGCCAGCCAGCCAGTCCAATGGAGGACTAAATCGCCTGAAATCGGAGATTCAATGCAAAACGAGGGAAATGCAAAAATGATTACCACTGAGGTCAAAAGCGCCCCTGGAGACTAGAGTTGCCCATCTTTTTGAGGCTTCAGATGAAGTCTTTTGATCAAGTGACACCTAGGAAGTTTGTTTCCATTTTTGGTCCAACACTGCGACGCATCTGTCAACAAGTGAATCTGAGTTGCCGTGTTGCCATCATCAGTGGTCAAATTTGAGGTTTCAGACTTGATCATAAACTGTTCAGAAGGGACAAAAGCGCCCTTGGAGGCCAGGGGCGCCCAAGGTTTTTAAGCCTTTAATGAAATCTGTTTGATGATTTCAGATACTCGCCTCATTGGTGTCAGTTCTAGCTTTCCGTTGCCTGTCTCAGCCGGGTCAGAAGATGTCTTGGCAGTCTGCAGCTGGAAGTTTAGTAGTTTTTACGAGTTACAATAATGGCTGACACTGGTTGGGACCATGATTTAGGAAGGTTAAAAAATGTTTTTATACAAAGTGCTCTCCAGGAGCCTTTGCTCAGAATTTAGCCTGCTCCGCAGTGAGCCAGTCGGCATGTTCTGAAGTTTTGCCAAGTGCTGGGAAATGTCAAGTGAAATATGGTCAAGTTATTAGTGAAAATAATGAAAATACCTGAAAATATTCTAACACTGAGGTCAAAAGCGCCCCTGGCCGATCTTTTTGAAGCCTCAGATTTATGAATTTTGGATTATCACCTGAAGGAATCTTCTTGTCAGATTTGGTCCTGCTCTTCGATGGAACTGTCAGCCAGTTGATCTGACGCGGCAGTCAATCAGAATCAGTGATCGAACGTGAGCTTCATTTGAGGTTTCTAGATTCAAATTTTCAGAAAAATGTCTTAGTATGGAAGGACGCCTAAAGTCAAAGGTTGACTTTTAAATTCAAAAAAATAGAAGTGCGCATGAGAAGAGTTTTCATTTTACTAAATTTAGATCTTCAGTTGAACTCTTTTCAAGTCGATTTCTGGTAAATCTATTTTTGGTCATAATTGGCTAAGATTAGTTTGCATGTATCAGTTAACTGAGTTTTTCAAAGTGGCGCCCTAATTACAGTTTATGGTGCATCCAGTTAACTGAGTTTGAAGCCAAATATAGGCCATGCGTGAGTTTTGAAGCACCAGTTGTACTTCAAGCGCCATTTCCAATGCTTAGCATGCATTTCACACGCCTTAGAAGATATTTTTCTATATATTTTGCTAATGGCGTCCATTATTCTTCATCAGAGTTGACAAGAAACATCTTTTCTTGAGCATATAATTGATTTGAAGGTGCTACAGGTGTCAGATTTCAGTGTTCTTTGTAGCTACAGATTTAGGTTGTTCAAGAGAAGATTATTTCAGACTTGGTTTCTATTTTGCATGCAGGTTTTATCAGTTCTACTTCAAGCATAGGCGAATTTTTATAGAAGAAGAGAGAAAACAAACAAATAAAACTTCTATTCTTCTATCTTATTTTCCTCTATTCTCGTCTTAGATTTTCTTCGCATGTCAAAGAAAACAACAGTTTTTTCAGAAAAGCATCATCTGGGTTCGAGTATGTTAGCATCAACAACAATACCCATGTCTTAGATTATTTTGTGAAAATTGCCCCGCTGCCTCTTTTCTAGAAGCACTATGCTTTTTTCCAGAATTCTCTTTGCATGTGGGCCTAAATCACGTTTTTTCGCAAATCTGTTGATCTGGGTTGTTTCAGGATTCATTTCTACACAAAACCCATATTTCAGATTTTCACGAGAAAAATTGCCCCCAGTGCCCCTAATTGCCAGTTCAAATCTCAACCGAAAACCTTTTGCATGCAAGCCTAAATCCCATTTTTTTGCAATTCTGACATTCTGTTTTATCAGAATTTGATTCTACACAAAACCCATATCTTAGAATTTGTCTGAAAAAAATCACTTCCCCTTGCTGTTTTTAGCCTATCCCTGAGCTTTTTCAGTTTTTCCCAAGTTGTCCAAACATGCCCGACTTTATAGTCAAAAGTCTAGTTTTTCAGAATGCAGTATAATCCCATAGACTATAAGGCCAAACAGGTCTTTCTTCATAACTTTCTGAAAACTACCGATACCGACTTAAGTCATGTTTTTCCCATCATCAATTTGAACTCATTGGAGGGTATCAGCAGTACTACAATCAGAAATCTTGAACGTTCAGGGATGCTTACAGCGGCATCCATTCCTATCTCAGTCTTTGATCTCGAGTTCGTACTTGCTTGTGTCAAGCATTATGACTCGTCTACCAGACAAATCAGGTCAACAGAGGGAAGGATTATTTGTAGCGTTAAGTCGAGGGATGTAGAAATTTTTTTTTTCTATTCCTCCACGTTCAGATCATTTCGCTGTATCCATTTCAGATTGTGATAGAATATGGGAAGAGGACAAGGATAGATCACAGAAGAAAGTAGCTCAACGATGGTTGAAGGTTCAGAAAACCAACATGCCAAGGAAGCTTGCACGTAGTGATTTCAAGGAAGAGATTGCTGTTTTGATAACTTTCCTCAACCAGATAGCAGGTTCTGAAGACGCAAGCGTTTTCCGAACGTGGATGTTCTACCTCATCTCACGAGTTATTGATAAGAAAGAAACCTTTGACTGGGCCATGTTTATCAGCGAGTGTCTTCACCAGCATATTACGGAGTTCCTAAAGATACACGAATTCCACATGGTAACTTTTCTGGTTTACTTAGTTGCATTCCAAGGCAGCTTTAAATTATTAAAGACCGATGGAGTTCTGGGCATTCAGCGAGTGCATGAATACTACCTTTAGTTGGAGTTTTCGAAAGCTGAATAGGACTTTATAGCAGTGAATGACCACTTTCTTATGAGGACAGTTAGAAATTTGGATAATGAGATGCATGTGAGGATTTCTGCAGAGGCACAATCAGCAATGGAGAGTTGGGCAGATTGGTTCATCCAATTCCCTACTTTCACATATATTCGTGTATATGGATATACAGGAGAGCCTCTGATGCTACCGAGGTACCCATCGGACAAGGTTCTTTTCATGGAGTTCATGAGACAGGCACATGAGGTTCACACTTTTCTTCGCAATCGACATAAGCCAGCTTTCACCTTTCCGTTTGAGTTAGGTATTTACAAATGCAAAACAGCTGCTGATTGCAAGTTAATGGCACACGAGTTAGAGAAACTTCAGCTTGGGTGTTTTCCTCAGAAGCGTGCCTATGATCCGTTGGGTCATTATTCAGCAAGGTTGGAGCGAAATGTTTCACATTCGGCAGCGCTTGAGGACTTTTGGGTCAATTGTGAGGATGAATTTGAGGTGCGTCGTCGTCATTATTGTAGGCTTACTATTCCACAGATTGCTGATTTCTTGTCAGAGGATGTGGAAGGTTTGTCTGATGATGATGGCGAGATACTACTTCATTCATTCATTAGAGACCAAGTTGCTCGCCAGCCACTTCGCCAACCTGATTGGTATGTTCCAGTGAACACTTCAGTGAAAGACTTATCCAGGTCTGTTATCAAAACCACCATGTACTTCCTTGAGAGCAAGCGGAAGCGAAGGGTGATCCCAGTTACAGAGCCGCCAGCAGTGGTAGTTTCTTCTTTACCTTCTACTTCTAGAGGCTAGACCTCGAGTCAAGGTTTCCATGAGGCCGCCTGAAGGGGTTAAGATGGGAATTAATTCAAAAGGAAAAAGCATCACCAAAAGGAAACAGGTTGAGAAAGAGCCAGCACTTCCAGTTGATTCCAGTTGTAGAGACAGTACTTCCAGAGCCAGTTATTTCATCGGAGCCAGTTATTCAGACTGAGGCCGGTTTGTCATCTCCAGGTTCACCTTTTTCACCACAGTCGTCTCCCATAGATATTGATTCGGAGCCTGAGACTCCGATACATGAGACCTTCATACCAGTGGATCCGCCAGCAGCTGATACAGTAGAAACGGCTCCACCTCGAGAGGATAGTATTCCTTATTCATCTTGGCTTGAGAAGTCATTGGAGAGGGAGAGGCGTATGCCTTCATATAATCTTGATTTATCTGAGTTTGGTGAGCCCTATCAGAACAGGTTGAATAAGAGGGCCAGAAAGCAGATAAATATTGAGAAGAATCTTGAGGCAGAGATCGTCATAGAGGTTGCTATTCCTCCAGAAGGCAAATACTTGGATGAAGTTGATGTTGGTGATTTTACCTTCGTCAAAACTAATCTGGGTAAGAATACTCGACACACCGACGTGAATCTATTCAGAGTCGTCGCGAGTAATCTAGAGGAACGCGTCATGAAGGATGGTGAGGATAAGGCAGTTCTCAAGGCTGAAATCAGACAACTCCGCATGTACATCTCGAGTTTGCTTCATGGCAACGAGGGGCAAGCACCTTTACTTCCACAACTTCGAGAGACCGCCGCAGAACAGCAGAGGATTCAACACTTGGTTAATCGAGGAAAGCTGCTGGATACCTGGATTGAGGACTTTATCATTGCTGGTCGACACCTCCTCATAGAGCTATATCAGTTGAGGGTTGACGCACATAGTCTTCGCCAGAGAATTCAGGAGCTCGAGATTTTCATAGCCGAGCGTAAGCCGAAGGACCTGATTTTGATATCACAGCTTGCAGGAATCTATGACGCCATTGAAGCAGGTGGAGATCAAAAGAAGGTCTTCACTTGGAGAGAGTTGTATCTTTGCAGGGTGGAGACATATGACAGGATTTCTGCTAAGATGAGCATGTTTCAGGAAAAGGTTGTTGCAGCTCTTCGTTTCATCAGCGAGTACATCACTCAGATCCCATGTCATTATCGGCATGAGGATGGTACATACGCTGAGTTAGAGGCAGTTCAGGCTGAGTTCGAAGAGTTAGTTCGTGATAACCTATGTGGAGGGCCAGAGGCGTCCAAGATGGAGGAGTTTACAATGCTGACTATCAGTTTCAAAAAGGTGACCACAGAGGTTAGAGATAGTCAGAGGGAAATCCGGGATGGAGACAAAGAGTTAGACAAATAGTTAATCATCGTGGACAGCGTTAGAGTGCTAGATGATGATACTATTGATAAATTCCTGGAGGAGATGATAAACTTGGAGTAGGCTTTCAGTTAGACCATGCAGTTGTTTACAAGGATGAGTCATAAGAAGCAGTTAACTCGAGGCTTCTTTCTGATTTAACTTGCTGTTATACATTGCATGTATGTCTTTTTTGGAAACATCTACGTACACTTGGAGTTGAGTTTAGATCTTTCAGTTGACTGATGATAGCATTCCAGTTGACTTGCTTTCAATAAGGATGTGCATGTTGCACTTTGTCCATTTAGGTTAGATGTTTTAGTTAATTGATGATAGTTTCCTAGTTAACTGTATAGTTTCATTCAATTAGGGTTTAGGAATAAGATTTTGCATGCATTGCAAGACTGTAGTTGACTCAAAGTGATTTTAGGGTTGCCTACACCTTGAAGTCTATAAATAAGAGCTTTAAGCTCATTTGTAATTTAACTTTTGCTTGATAGCATACATGCTGTGCCTACCTTGCCTATAGTATTGCTATTATTGTATCTGTTCAACGAACTTTTACAGGAGATTAATATATGCTGCGCCTACCTTGCCTGTAATATTGTCTTTTTGGATTTGTTCATAAGCATTTGTTTTGATAATGAATTGTTATGCCACTCGGGTTCCATGCAATTATTATGATGAATGCTTGCCTTAGTTAGATATAGTGGCTAGTTCGATCGTGGATTGTATGCGTGTCTCGCCTATGCAATTTGCTGTCCTAGTTGGCTATCTTTTGTGTTTTGTTATCAATAGGCCTATTCGAATTAAGCAAATAGTTGTGCCCACCTTGCCTTCATGTTGCAAATCTGTACCCAGCTTATCGTATAAAAAAACCATTCCCACTCCATTTCCTCACGCTCTGTTTTTTTGAGGAAATTGGATAGATTTTAAAGAAGTTAGCTTAGTTGTAGTTAGATGATCTGCGAAACGAAAAAATACTTAGCTGCAACGTTCTAGGTTTTCTTAACCTTGTGCCGCTACCAGCTGAGAACAAAAAGATAGGATTTAGTTTAGTTTTCTATTCCATGCATTCCAACACAACGAGGGAGCTTCCCCTCCTAATTTGAAGAGCACTCATTACGTAGTGTGTATAGCTGTACGTACAAACTCACACTCCAGAGGTGTTAGTTCTTACGCCAACACGGATGAGACTGATCCTGCAACTGAGATGGAAGAGTTGTTGAGAAGGATCAGTGCACCTCCAACAAAGAAGAAGGCCAGAAAATTCTCCAAAATCTCAACGGATGAGGATGGCTCTTGGACGTTGCATGTGGCAGTGCCTAGGGTGGAGTGTGATCGGGATGAGGCCGTTCCAGAAAATTATGTGGTTACAACTGTGGAACTTGGCCGCCCTACTGGAGCACAAGTGGTTGAGGAGTGCGATAATTCATATCAGGCACTCAAGGATAGATTGTGCTATATCGAGGGCAAATATAAGAAATTGAAGGTAGAGCACAAGACAGTGATTGGCTATGTGCAGCACTTGTCTCATCCTTGTGGGCAAGAAAATCCGGCGATTGAGCTTCCAGCTGAATTTTCTAGGGAATCAATCAGTGGCTTAGAGGACTTGAAAAGAATGGCACAATAGGCAGACAAGTGGGTTGCTAACGTTCGTGTCGAAACATAAAAGTTTATGGAGGACCTTTCACATGCCTATCGGCAAGCCTCCGATATTATGGCAAGAATGGATGCATTCAACCATGCTTGGGGTGAAGCTCGTATCTATGAAACGAAAGTTGTTCTTCGTTTAGGAGCTTTGATGCACACACCTCTACAGGTTTTGGTTGAGGGAGGTGTGATTCAGGAGGGAGATAGATATGACTTCGCCGGATGGTACTCTTCAGTGGTCACAGGCCGAGGGTTCTACGATGCATCACAGACAGATTCTGTCAAGGTCAGAAAGGCCATGACAAATATCTTTGATGGAGTCCTCAATACTTTGGAGGCAATCTTTGCCAGGAGGTTGACTTCTGAAGAGGTGACTGCAGATGGTTTGAAGAATAGATTAACACCATTCTTTTTTGAGGTGAAGACCTTTGTCTAGGACGATTTTGAGAACACCTCTACGTTCTCCAGTATTATTCAGAACACTCAGGACGCCCTTGTTGCCTGGAAGAAATCTTGTGCTCGGCATGGGCAAACAGTTACAGTATTAGAGTTTCAGTTGGATCACATTCCTCCCATTTCGGATCAGGAAGTTGAGGCAGTATTGGCTAGGTTCACCAGGTTTGCAGCCAACGAAAAAGAGAAAGGAAACACCCTTCTGGATGATGATCTTCTGGAAGGAGATGATGTGCATTGATTGCAGATAGTGGTTCCTGATGAGGAGTGGAGAATCTCCAGCGCATTCATTGGCCCACTCCTCTCAGTGGCGATTTTTAGGGTTAGAACCCTAATCAGGGCTTAGGTGGCTCAATTTGGGCCTTCCATTGTATTTGAATCTAAGCCATCCACTGGACTGGGCTTGATATAAAAGGGGTATCCCCCCTCATTTGTAAAATAATCAAAGATAGAATAGAGACAGATCAGAGCTAGATAGAATTGGAGATAGAAGTTAGAGAGTAGAGCTAGGAGTTAGCTTAATTTGAAAAGGAAAGAAAAGCTTTCCCTTTGAAGGTTTTTGTGTAAGACTCTCATAATATAAAGATTTTCATTGATTGGTGATTCTTTCTTTCATTGTGAGCAGTTGACAAGACTTTTTCGTCTTTCCAATTCAAGTAGAGTAGAGTAAAGTAAACTTTGTTTTATGCAAGTAGTTGTTAATTGTGGAGTGTGGCGTTTGGTTTGGACAAATCTTCCTTTATCCATACCACTAGCGGGCTTGCTGATGGTAAGCCTGCCCTGCGTGGTCAACTGGAATATCAGTACCTAATTTCAGTTGTGAGTCGGGTGTTCAGTTGCATCGTTGTGATGGGGTGTGCATGTTGAATCATAATTTGAATATCTTACTCATCCTTTGAAGATTGCACCAACTTCGTCAGAGTTGTCCGAAGGGGAGGCGAAACAAAGTCTAGTTTGAAGATTGTCCAAGTCAGTTCTCGCATTCCATCCTTTAGAAATAGATTGTAGAATCCTTACCCCCTTATCCTTTTAAATTCAACATTTCCCGGTTAGTTTAGAAATCAGAGCATCACAGTCAAATCTTTCATCTGCTTCACGAAATTGAACAATTACGTAAGTCCCCTTGGAATACCCAGCATATTCACATCAACCAACTGAGTCTATTCGCGATAAAAGGAACCTTGGAGTTGAATGCGTGATCTTTCACACAATCTTAGCATGCGGAATACTTTGATCAAGAGAGAATAGAGTGACCGTTGGACATTTTATTCTGTGTTGGTTTTATCATAAAACACACGTCAACAGGTAGCACAGTGTAAGGGGAAGAGCACGATTTCTTGGTGGTTTGCTAAGTTGTAAGCCGTTAACTAGAGGATGTTGCTGACTTGGAAGGTCATTTGTTTTCTTGGGAAATTCGTTGGTTGTTCAACAAGGGAAGTTGAATTGAATCAATTGTACAGAGAATGAATCGATCATGGTTGTTGATATACATTGCAACGTATTGGAACTATGAAAAGGTTCGAGAGGTTTGGTGATTTAGTAGCTCAATGGTTGAATGAATTGATTGATCAGTTTTGTGGTTTTCATTGTATGCTGTAAGAAAGCATTGTAACAGTGATATTCTGTTCGAGATTGGTCAAGTAAATACTGCTGCTATAATATTGACATCGAAAATAGGAGTCTATAACTTGTTTGTAATTTTGTTTACTGTAATACGAGTGATCTTTTTTGGTGTGGTGGGTTTTTCTCCCGTAAGGGTTTTCCCACGTAAATCTGGTGTCAATTGTGTTTGAGCATAATTTCTCTATTCTGTTATTTCTTTCATGTGCATCATAATGGTATGTAATTGTAAAATTTAAAGTCATATTTGCATTCTCCTCTGAGTTTTGACATTAGGAAAGTGTTCCGCATCTGCATTCTTTCCTTATAAGTGGTATTAGAGCCTGGCTAGTTGTATTATCCTTGTGGGTAGGTTGGGTTTTTTGTGTCAATTATGTTCAGTGGGAGTCTTGTAGAAGTTTGGTAATTTAAATTATAAATTAAGATGGCAAGCATATTAAGAAGGATTAAAATTGAGAAATTCAATGGCAGCAATTTTGAGTTGTGGAAACTTAAAATGGAAGACCTGTTGGTGGATCGTGATCTTTGGCTTGCTGTGTCTGGAATGAAACCTTCTGGCATGAATCAAGAAGATTGGGATCTCACAGACAGAAAAACAAAAGGGTTGATAAGACTCTGTTTGGCAGACTCTGTTCTCCTGAATGTTCATGAAGAAAAGATTGCATCTTCTCTGTGGAAAAGACTTGGAGATATTTATCAGGGCAAGTCCCTGGTGAACAAGTTGTTCTTGAGGAAGAAGTTGTACTCTTTGAAAATGCAGGAAGGAGTGTTTGTTGCTGATCACTTAAATACCTTTAACATGTTGATTGCTCAGTTAGCATCTGTGGGTGTGAAAATTGATGACGAAGATCGTTGTATGCTATTGTTATGTTCTTTGCCGGATTCGTGGGATCACTTGGGGATGGCGATTGGGAGCACGACAACCACTTTCAAAATGGAAGATGTTGTTGCTTCTTTGTTATCATAAGAGATGAGAAGGAAATCTTCTGAGATGATGAAGGAGGCTCTTGCTGTTCGAGGAAGGTCGAAAGAAAAAGGCAAGAAGAAGGACAAGAAGTCCAAATCTAAATCAGAAGGGAGATCAAAGTCTCCTGGCAGAAAGTCCAAGTTGAAGTGCTGGAATTGTGGGCAACCTAGTCATGTCTGAAAGGATTGCAAAGAGGAGAAAAAGAAGAACTCTTCCGATAATGATTCTTCTCAGAGCGATGTAGATGCCTTCATTGCAACTTTGGCAACTCAGGCATCAGATGATGTCTAGCTGATTGATTCTGGAGCATCTTTCCATATGACATCTCATAGAGATTGGTTCACGAAGTATGAAGAATACGATGGTGGAAAGGTGTATTTGGCAAGTGATTCATCTCTGGATATTGTTGGCCGTGGAAGAGTCAAAATTCAATTTCCTGATGGCAAAATTAAGGGAATTGATGGCGTAATGCACATACCAGGTCTAGCTCGGAATTTACTTTCTGTAAGTAAGCTAAATGATGTTGGAGTGCAAGTCTCATTCCCTAGCAGTGGTTGCAAAATTACTAGAGGCTCAATGGTGCTGGCTAGGGGTGCCCGTATAGGTACTTTGTATAAGTTGGATGCACTTGCTGTTCAATGTAACTGTGTCTCTGCAAAGTCACAAAGGGTTGTTCGTAAAGAGAAGAAGGAATACATTCCTCATAGTGCTAATTCTATGGAAGTTAAACTTCCAGCAGAGAAGACTATGCTCTGGCATCAAAGGCTAGGTCATATTGGTGAGAAAGGTTTAAAAGCCTTGAAGAATAAAAACCTGGTTGAGGGGCTTGACGATTATAACCTAGAATTTGAATTTTGTGAACATTGTATATATGGAAAACATCATCGTGTTTCGTTTTACTCTAGTCCTCATAAATCTTCTGGTGTACTGGATTATATTCACTCTGATGTTTTTGATCCACTTAATGTTCCTTCGTTGTCGAATTCAAAATATTATGTATCATTCATTGATGATTATTTGAGAAGGGCATTTGTATATTTAAAAGAAAGTAAATCAGAAGTGTGTAGTCGGTTTAAAGAGTTCAAGAACTTGGTTGAAAATCAGTTTGGTAAGAAAATCAAATGCTTGAGGACAGATAATGGTGGTGAATTTTGTTCTACAAAATTTGAAAGGTATTGCAAAGACCATGGAATTAAGAGGCCTAAAACAACACCTTACACTCCGCAGCAAAATGGAGTTGCTGAAAGGTTGAACAGGACGCTGATGGAGAAGGCAAGAAGTATGTTGAGCAATGCTGGTCTAGAGCAGAAGTTCTGGGCTAAGGTTGTGGCTACAACATGTTACTTGATGAATCAGTCTCCTTCTTCAGCACTTGTTGACAAAATGCTTATAGAAGCTTGGTCTGGTAAGAAGCCCTCTCTAAGACATGTTCGTGTTTTTGGCTGCGAAGCATATGTTTATGTACCTGATGTGAAAAGATCTAAATTGGAGAACAAAGTTGAAAAATGTATCTTCATTGGGTATGACCTTGGTGTGAAAGGATACAAGTGTTGGAATCCTATGGCTGAGAAGGTTGTATACAGTAGAAGTGTAATCTTTCGGGAGCTGAAACCTTCTTCAGTGGATTTGTAGTCAGAGATGAAAGAACAAGAAGAGGATAACGATGTTGTTGAAATACCTCTAACTCCTGGAAAAGAGGAACAACACATTGTTAGTGTACTTGAAATTGAGGAGAGTTCAAGCAGCTCTAAGAGTTTTGAACAATAAGAAGAACTGCAACCTCAGCCTCAACCTATGAGGAGGTCTACACGTGAGAAGAAGCAACCTGATAGGTATGGATTCTCTATGTTGGATTCTAGTTGTTCCTATGCTTTGATTACTAACACTGATGAGCCTAGGATTGTTAAAGAGGCAGTTGAGATGACTGATTCAGATTCCTGGTTGGAAGCCATGGCATCGTTAATGAAAAATGAAACTTGGGATCTGGTTCCATTGCCTGAAGGTAGAAAGCCTATGGGCTATAAGTGGGTTTTTAAAAAAAAAATTGGTCTGGATGGCACTATTGAGAAGTACAAAGCGAGGTTGGTTGCAAAGGGTTATTCCCAGGTAGAGGAATTTATTATGGGGAAATTTTTTCTCTAGTAGCAAAGCTGACATCTATTAGATTTATTTTGTCACTTGCAGCAGCATATGATTGGGAGATTGAGCACATGGATGTGAAGACAACATTTCTTCATGGTGATCTTAAAGAAGAAATTTATATGTCCCAGCTTGAGCACTATGTAGTAAAAGGTAAAGAAACTTTGGTTTGCAAGTTAAAGAAATCTCTGTATGGTTTAAAACAGTCGCCTAGAATGTGGTACCAGAAATTTGACATGTTTGTTTTGTCACCGGGTTTTGTAAGATTAAAATTAGATCATTGTGTATACTTCAAAACCGAAAATGATCGGGTTCTTATAATTGCACTCTATTGATGATATGTTGTTCATAGGGAATAGTAAGTCTATGATTTCTTATCTAAACTCTCAACTGTCTGCAAAGTTCGAAATGAAGAATCTTGGTGCAGCTAGGTATATTCTGGGAATGGAAATAACCAGGGACAGAAAGAGTAGAAAACTTTGGGTCAGCCAGAGTAAGTATGTTAACACTGTTTTGGAGAGATTTTGTATGATTGATTGCAAGCAGCTAGTTGTTCCATTTTTGCAAGGAACGAAGCTATTTGTTGAAGATTGTCCAAAATCTCCTACTGAGATGGAGGACCACACCAAAGTGCTTTATGCTAGTGCAGTTGGCAGCTTAATGTACGCAATGGTTTGTACAAGGCCAAACATTGCCCAAGCAGTGGGAGTGCTTAGTTGGTTTATGGCTAATCCTGGAAGGACACATTGGGATGCTATGAAAAGAGTGTTTAGATATTTGAAGGGCACTTTAGAATATGCTTTGTGTTACCATGGTAATTTGGTTGAATCACAGAGGACTCTTAGCATTCGTGGGTATGTGGATTCTGATTGGGCAGGGGACATTGACAACAAAAGATCCAGCAGTGGATATTGTTTCATGATGAATGGTGGTGTAGTTAGTTGGATGAGCAAGCGGCAAACTGTAGTCGCTTTATCTACTACAGAGGCTGAGTACATGGCAGCAACTCACGCCTATAAGAAAGCCATTTGGCTTAGAAGATTGTGTTCTGATATTGGTTTTGATGCAGGGCAGATTTTTATTTATTGTGACAATCAGAGTGCCATTTGTCTAGTGAAAAATCCTACTTTCCATGCTAGGACGAAACATATTGATGTGCAGTACCATTTTGTACGAGATATGGTGGAGGATGGAAAGGTCCGTTTGAAAAAGGTGGATACTCTGAGGAATGTTGTTGATGCTTTGACAAAGCCAGTGAGCACGAACAAGTTCAGATGGTGTGCAAATTCGATGGGCCTTGGAGTCCAAAATATTAGATGACTTCAGGTATTGAATGGGGTTCAGTGAGTTCTTCGTTAAGTGGGAGATTGTTGATATTATGTGCCTCAAACTCACTGGTAGAGACCCTGGTTCTATCATCAAGCAACAAAGAGTTCATAAGTGTTCTGACTATGCCTTTGTCGTCGTACCGTAGGCACCTCTTAGCTGTGTAGCGGTAGTGCAGTGGATACTGCCATACCGCAGGAGCCTCTCGTCTTTCGGGTGGTAGTGCGGTGGTTACCGCCATACCGCAGGGGTTCGCTGAATGTGCAGCGGTAGTGCGGTGTAAACTGCCATACCGCGGGGGTGTGCAAACTGTCCGGCGGTAGCGCGGTTACCGCCACCCCGCGGGAACCTGTTGAATGCGCAGCGGTAGCGCGATGTAAGGGGAAGAGCATGACTTCTTGGTGGTTTGCTGAGTTGTAAGCCGTTAACTAGAGGATGTTGCTGACTTGGAAGGAGGTCATTTGTTTTCCTGGGAAGTTCGACGATTGTTCAACAAGGGAAGTTGAACTGAATCAATTGTACAGAGAATGAATCGATCATGGTTGTTGATATACATTGCAACGTATTGGAACTGTGAAAAGGTTCGAGAGGTTCGGTGATTCAGTAGTTCGATGGTTGAATGAATTGATTGATCAGTTTTGTGGTTTTCATTGTATGCTATAAGAAACCATTGTAACAGTGATATTTTGTTTGAGATTGGTCAAGTAAATACTGCTGCCATAATATTGACATCGAAAATAGGAGTCTGTAACTTGTTTGTAATTTTGTTTATTGTAATACAAGTGATCTTTTTTGGTGTGGTGGGTTTTTCTCCCGTAAGGGTTTTCCCACGTAAATCTGGTGTCAATTGTGTTTGAGCATAATTTCTCTATTCTGTTATTTCTTTCATGTGCATCTTAATGGTATGTAATTGTAAAATTTAAATTCATATCGGCATTCTCCTCTGAGTTTTGACATTAGGAAAGTGTTCCGCATCTGCATTCTTTCCTTACACAAATACAACTAGAATGAAGTGCAGATATGTTTTTGGTATTTTTAATGCAAATATATGACTTAACTCTAAGCAAATGACTAGCTACAGCAGACTGACATTTCGTCATACATTTTGTGTGCAACCTCCAAATGATTAATATTGCATAATAAGGCCCCAAGGCTGATTAAAACTTTGTGATACAACTACTATGTATTAAGTCTGATTACAATACAATGACAAAATATTATATGATGATGACTGCTCTCTAGAAGAGCCAATTTTCAATGCAACTACAATGACTAATGCAACTATAATGAAGGCAGCGATTCAATAACTAGAAATGCAATTTATAGAGAATGCTATAAGTAACAACTAGACATCTAATGATATTTGAAGTGCAATTTAATACAATGCAAAGGAACCTGGTTCAGCGCTTGGGCAAGGCACATGTAGCAATTTTTAAATACAATCGAGCTTTTCCAATAGTCGAACTCCTTTGTGTCTGACTGTCAACGCCTGACATAAACCCGCGTCCTTTTCCAGCTGAATGGCGTTCCTCAGATGATGAATGTAATGACGTCTTTACCAAGCGTCTAATCGCTTTATCCTTCAGCCACAATGAACTTTAAGAAGTCATCCCAATATAATATTCTCTAATTTCAATTTCCACCAGCCGCCACTTAATTGCCTTCTAATTGGTTCGATATTGCTTTGCATAAAATTACGAATATGCTATGATGCCATCTCCTTTAAGCAAACTGGATTCGTCTTTAATAAGCACCTCCTGATAATCACCTATTTTGTCTTACTTTAATTTTTCCAACTCCTACGCTGAAGTAATTTGTCTTTTCTGAACTCTTCAAACAAAATCGATAAATTTGTCTTTTTTGAACTCTTCAAACAGAATCGATAAATGTGTCTTTTCCCAGCTCCTCAATGGGAATTGATTCGTTCCTTGAAATAAAGCAACGTTACTCTTTCCTAAAGAGCCACAATTTCCAGCTATAATGTAATCGCCCTAGATGATAGAAGATGATTTGCCAATGATTGAAAGGATTTCTCCAAAGGAATCGAACTCTATCCAACAACAAAAAATTAACCTCAAGCTATCCAAATCGAATTCCTTCAGGCTGAAAGTAATATCCAAACTGTCAATTATTTCTAAAAATTCTACTATTATTTTCTTCAAATCAGAATATTGAATCTTTTCCAAATTTTGGTCTAGGACCATTAAAATTTGGAAATACAACCTGATAGAGATAAACTTCTTTCAACACCAATTTGCAACAATACCTTAGCTGCTGCGAATCTCCAATGCAGTAATGATTGCAACAATAAACCAACCACTGCAATTATTTAGATGCAATAATAACCCATCTATTGCACCCAATCTCAACTCTTCTCAGAAGGCAATAATACATCAACTATTGCACCTGCCAATTTCTCCAATGAAGCACTTGTAGAAACCTTGGATGGATTCCTCAACAATTTCAGCTAGGGTTGATCTTTCACAACCGAACCTAGTACTCTAGAGTCTTCAAACCCTCGAGCAAGCAAAGCATTCAACTTCTTACCAAACTGGTAATGAGAAATGAAATCCAAATCAAGCATGCCCAAATGCCAAGCCAAGAGCTCCTTATAAAGATTTCTCAATACCTCCCAAGAAGCTTCTAGAAATATTATTATTTTATTCCCTAAGTGACTTTTATAATTTATTATTTTAAGTCGCTTATTAAATTAATTAAATATAAAGTCGTCTTTTAATTTTACTTTTTTGAAATAACTTTATAAATAATTAATTTAATATTTATCCCCTTATTTCTCCTATTTAGCCTTCGGGAATAAATAAAGGCTCAACAATCCTCAAGTTGGCTATTGAAAAGGGCACATTACGATCATCTTCGGCATCTAGTGTCGAGCATCTACTAGCACTATAGGCATCATTTTGAGGGGAGGCTGCATGGTTTCTCTTCAACTATTAGTTTTGGGAGGAAGCATTTCTTCACATGGAGTTCCTTCACATTTTTTTGTAGTGGGGGGGGCGGTCACATGACCTTTGTTTTCTCTCCAATTGGGGGAACATTTACTGTACCTTGTGCTAGAGTAGTCCTTGGGGGGTCATCATGAGTTCTCCATCTATCACTTCTTCACTTGTACATTCTATTTCATTGCATCATTTCTCCTTTGGAGAGGGGTTTTTTTATTTTCCACTGGGTTTTTATCCTTTTACTCCACTTTATGAGAAATTTGTACGAGTACCTAACATGGCCTATTAGTCGGGACTAATCATTAGTGTATACATTACTCCCTAAGTTACACTTAAGGGGGTGTTAGCGTAAATAGAGTCATTATCACATCTCATTAGCTAATCACCTTTCTAGGATTGACCTATTCACACCTAACTTAAGTTTACTTAGGTTTCTTTTGCTTTTGTCTCACTTCATATGGTTGAGACACATGTCCTCATGACTTGAGACACCTATTGACACTTGCTCACACACTTGTCAAGTGAGCTCACAAGTGTCCCATCTTTGGAGGGGTAGTTAGTGTTTCACTCCTACCTTCTCACCTCCTCATCCTTGCCTATATATGCAAGGCTTGATCATTGTATTTACACATTCTTCATATTATATTGTTAGACATACTATTGTGTTCAAAGTTTCACTTGTGGAAGGTTATCAAATTCGAGCTCTTTGATCTTGGCATTCTCCAAAACCTATTATATCAAATAACTTATCCTAGTAGTAGTAAAGAAAATCTGGAAAAAAAGATTTTTTGAGTCCTAAAAATGAATCTCCAAAGTACACCAGGTCAACTTGCTCTATTTTAATAGCCAGTGTAAGTGTTAGCACAGGAGGAAGGCCACATAGGCTGATTTAAACCTCATGCAAATCTTTATTAGAATTCTGCATATAGCTGACATTCCTAGAGCAAGTCACTTAAGGTATGTATTATCTAGGAAAAGAAGTAATCACATTCCTAGATCAGATCACCAAAGGATACATCCACTTTATCTGCAGTGATGATATACAAGATTTAAAGATATTCCTGCCTCTTCCTAGATGAGAAATAATTAATCATTAAGTTAGTTGTCTCATGATTATGATTTTATTTAATGGTTTTCTTTTTGTATTTTTTTCTTGAATATGACTTGAATCAGCAAGTGATTGTACAATCTCTGTATCAGATAAAAAGGTGACATGAAAAAAATGAAGTTGCCATTTGTGTGTCAAGATGAATGTTTATCATAGATTTGAAATCTGAGTACAGATAAACCATTGCAATCAATTGTGAAGTATAATCTAACTTGGTGTTTCTTCTGTAATATGAGAAATGTCTCATGAAAAGAATGACCTCATATCAGAATTAGCAAAAAAAAAAAAAAGAATGACCTCATATCAGAAGCAAATGCTCATTTGATTTTTTATGTTGATGAAAGTGTGCTCACTTTATGATATCCATTTATCAGATCTGTATCCCTTTTTTACTGTCATTTTATCTGTTTATGAACCACCCCAATAACTGTCAGCACCTGTTATTGTTCATCATAAAGATGATAGTATATGCTGAATCTGTAACGCTGCTGTTAGAAGGAAAAAATAATCTAATCTCCTTTATTTGTCATTTTCTTCTTGTTTTATTTTCATATATTTCATACAGTTTAATTTTCAAATATTTGTGTTTGCAACTAGATTTTTATCTCTAGTAGGAACAATTTAACTCATTAATTTTCATATATATGTATTTACAACTGGATTTGTGTACCTAACAGGAACATAGAAGCTTCCCACACAGGGACATTAAAGAGCACATTGCAGATAATTCAATTGGTATTTTGGCAATGCCAAGTGTATTACGGAAGACAAAAACTGTGTGCACAATTGGTCCTTCTACAAGTACACGTGAGATGATTTGGAAGCTTGCTGAAGAAGGGATGAATGTTGCTCGTCTGAATATGTCCCATGGAGACCATGAATCTCACAGAAAGGTTATTGATCTTGTGAAAGAATACAATGCACAGTTGGAAAATAATGTCATTGGCATAATGTTGGATACCAAGGTTAGAGTTATGCAAGCTTGCTTCTATTTCATAATTCATTGCACTGTTGTAATATCAAAATACCAAAAAGATTATTTTAAGTAATTTCTCATTTCTGAGCATCTTTGTTGTGATAAAAAATATCAATGAAATTTTTCGAGTGGCTGGAAATTGGTACACAATATTATCAAAATGTTATTCATTTTTGTTCTTTCATAGCTTATTCATATTGATGTTTTGTTTGTTAGACCCCTTGCAATTATGAATCATGACTAGCCTCAATGACCATATATGTCTTCTAGATAATATCATGGGGCCCTGAGCTGAAAGACGACCAAAAGCCTGCATGAACCACCTGTGTAGGGGTGTACTTGGCATAGATAAACAACACGAATAACCGAAGAAACAACCAAGGGAACTAAGATACCAAAATTGAGAGAAAACACATCTCCAACCCAGTCAAGGAAGAGCAGAAACCCCTCACCATCCTACACCTGATTTGTAATATCCCTTGCTCAAACTGACCTTAACTTGCTGAAGATATGCTCAAGGAATATTGTCAAACACTTTGCAAACAACCTCTTTCACTGCTGCTTCTGTGTTTCAGTCTGATTATACTTGTTTGGAATGTATTATGAATGCTGCAATTGATGTTTGAAATGCTTCTAAAGATGCAAGATTGATTTACAATGCAATAGAAGTAATATGCTGACTGTTCTTGACCATTCTCACACATACACATGACTGAAATTAACAAGTACAGCTAGTAGACATAATGTCAAACACTTCCCATGCATCCTAGGGTGGCCAATATGCACCTACAGCATCTAGGCATTAATGCAAACATTTGCCATACAAACTGAATATGCAATAAGAACATCTACAGCCAATGACAAATTGTCAAACAATTGGCATGCAAACCTATAACTCCTTTATTGAATGCAATTCCAAGTACAAGATGATGTGAAAATGCCAAGACTCTTGGCTCTACAATGATAGCTCAATACAATGCCAAAATCTGATCTAAATGACAAGCTACAGCAGCACCTAAACAAATGGATTTTAACATTGCAAATAGACTTGAGAACCTGAAATGAAGGCCGCTTATGCTTGAGGAAGATGTGACGATTTGTATGCCAAGAATGAAGCCAAACAGACCCTAATTCTTGCCGCCCCTGGTATGATATCAGACCTCCAAATAAAAATCATAGGCTGCTGCCAACTCAGATTTCTCACACCAAATATCATCAACAAATATCGAGAAATGATGCGGTCGAATGCCCAATAGAAATCAATGCATAGATTGCTCTCCATGGACAAAATCGCCCCTTCATAGTAGCCACCCCTATTTAATCATATGCTTCTGATATTAAAATGAAGCAGCATCAAAATACCATCAAAGTGTACCAAACATCATTGGCAAGTCCTCAATAATGAAGCGCTCCAGGTGGGTGAGGAAATCGATGCACAATGAAGCCTCAATAAGCAAAGTCGTGGTCTCTCATGGTGCCAAGATGAGACTGAAAATTCATATCAGACCACTGTAACTTATTATCAAATCTCTACTACTTTCCCAAATGCAATAAATCGATGCAAGTGTGACCTCCAATGATCTTCAAAGCTGATATGCAATCGACCTCCAAATCTCCTAAATCGAACTAACATAAAATTGGCCCTTGGCCACAAATTTTGGCACAAATGAAAGGACTGAATTATCCTTCCCAATCTGCAACCCTTCGGAGGATATTTCACCACCTTAGTTATGCTAATCAATGGGAGTTTTCGTTCCCAAAGACATATGTCGAAATTTGCAGAAACCCTTGGCTCCATAAAGACTCATCAAATGCAAATAACAATTCCTGGATGATGAAACAAAGGCTGACCCCCTCTAATTATACTTTTCTCACCAAGTCTAGGGTGGCCCATCTAGAAGCTTCCACTTAATTCTATTATTTTATTTGCACTTTATTATAATATTATAATATAATTTAAGAATACATAAAGTGCAAACAAGATGGCAAACATTGTGCTTTCCGGATAAGACAATATGTTTTCCAACACATTGTGTTAACCAACATTTAGCATAACATAGGAAACCCCCATATAACTTCTGAATCCAGGAGAAGAAGCCAATCATTGACTAGGTAACTGCCCGAAGAAGACCCCCTAACCACTCACATTAGCCTATGAAGGTCAGGAATAGGCTAAACCATCCATAGACAACATTAGGCTAAAAAGGGGACATTACAAGCTTTAACATTCACCTCTTTGTCCTTATCAAACATTTGATTGTTCTAGGCATCAGCCATGCTACTAGAGACTTTGGTTTGTTTTCATCATCACCAGCAGGAAGATGTGAATGCTCGAATCTGATCTTATGAATGATTTTGGATCTTTTAATAGCCTTCTATAACTTGCAGCTTGACAAACGAGGAAGGTTGTAGTTACTAGTAACTTCTAATGTGCCCTTGATGTGTGAAACAAGAAAAGATTTAACAACTATATGTAGATCTTGACAGAATGTGGTTAGAGTATCAATATCCATAATTACCTCACTCAACTTAGTCTTCAGTGCAACTGATTCTGACCCACCAACAGTAGAACTCACCACATTTTTTAGCCCATCCTTGTTAGCTGAATCCTCCACATTAGCCACAATAGCATTTTTGGGGAGAAGAAGCAATAGGTCCAACCAACCTCTCACCTCTTTGAAGAAACCACCTGAGCCAACCTCTTTGTTAGATTTAGGGTCAGAAATGCAATAAGCAGAAAACACAACAATGAACACAATAATTTACCCTGGGAAAACCCTCCTCGAGGGAGAAAAACCCAGCAAGATATTCTCTCATAAATCAGAATAATAAGTGCAGGAATAGCACTCAAAATTAGGCCTTAGAAAGGCCGAATACAATACAATGGATTTGCACTTGTATGTAGTGCAATTTCTTTGAATACACAAAATATTTAACTCTTCTCCTTGAGTCAAATCTGCTGCTCTTTAAGGGCAAATCTGCTGCTGAAGAATTTGAATTGGAATGGAATGAAATTGATGATCAAATGAGGAGACACCTTCTCCTTTATATACCAAACTAGGTGCTCTTCTCTAGAGCCGACCTTCTAGTTGAATATAATATTTTATTTAACAAGTGATAGGCTGACCTACGTATGATTAATTTAGCTTAAGGAAATACCTCCCGCAGCTATAAAACACTAACGCTCCCTCTTAGCTAGGGAGGTATTCTCAAATATCCTCGTCATGGAGTCTCTCAACATGACGTCCACAATGGTTAAACCCATTTGTGAAAAACACATTTGAATCTCAGAGATTTACAAGGGCTTGTCATGGTATCTCTCAACATGACATCCACAATGGCTACACTCATTTGTGGAAAAAACACATCTCAGTCTCAGAGATGTACAAAGGCTCGTCATGGAGTCTGTAATGTCCCCAATTTAGCCCTACGCTTTTCATGTGGGTTTAGCCTATTTTCGGAAACTCGTAGGCTAAGTAGAATGGAAAATTAGGGTTTCCTATTTTATAGGAGGTTTCAAATGCTTTTTTGAAGGCTTGCATGCGGGAGTTTGGAAGTGTGTTTCTGGGAGTTTTTTGGGTTTTCAGAGAGCTTCAGAATGGTGTAACATGCATCTCCATCTGATAACTTTTCCAGGCACTTACTATTTATAGTAAGTCACGTTGGCTTCTCGGTTTATGTTCAGAAGGCTTTTGGAAACACTTACTATTTATAGTAAGTCATGATTACTGTTCTGATGAAGTTTTGCAAACTTACTATTTATAGCAGTTGCTATTTTTAGTAAGTCTATTTATAGCAGTATCTTTCTAGTAGCAGTTCAATCATCTGTAGTTCACATTTTGGGCATTGTGGCTGTTCAGTTGGTTTTCTGAAGGGTTTTGAAGTTAACTTACTATTTTTGACATTAGCTATTTTTAGTAAGTCTAATTATGGTAGTGGCACCATCAGCAGTCCTGCTCAGGTCATCATTCTATTTCTAGCAAAATCAGTTGGAGTGTTGGTTTTGGTCTTGGCTTTTATTCCTCCTTGGACTATGTTCTAGACTTAGTCAATTTTCATATCTTGAAGTTGTACCCCATGCCTAGGCTTGATGTCTTTTAAGTTGTCTTAATGAAGGGGACATAAGGGGGTCGATTTTCATATGCATTTAAATGTTATTGTGCAACTTAAAGTTGGACGCCAAAAAGGTGAGGATTAATAGTTATTTAAAATAAAAAATAAAGTGACTATTGAGAAATGGCGTCCCTTGGAGGAATTAAATAGTTTCTTGATTGGAAGTTACAAATTGCTTCATTTGCCATTTGAAGCTTATATATTGATGCCTTGCTCTTGGTATGATATCTTTGAAAATTGGAAAATAGTGTTATGTTGCTGGTTTGAAACCAGAACCTGGCTAAGGGGAAGCTTAGCGAATTCACTCCATCCTTCGGGCCTGCAACTATGGCTTCCTAGGTGGATTATCATGGCTGTATTTCACTTTGAAATACAGATGGAGCTTTAATTTGATGAAATCTAATAGGTTGCTGATGTAAAGCCTGTTTCTGAAGTTGCTGGTTTGTTCATGGTTGAAGCGAATTTCTGTTCGTAGCTTCACCATCGAATTTTCTATCGCTCTGAGTACTAGCCCATGCTGTTCCACTGTGGAGGGCGCCCCTTTTTGCAAGTTTGCAGATTTTATCTTGGAGTTTCTGATTTTTGGGAGAAGGTCGATCCTTCTTGAAGGCCGTACCTTTCTTCTTGCTGCCTTGGGATTCGTGCTGGCTGTTTCTACCTATTTTTGGCTCGATTTTCCATTGGAGTTTGGACGCCTAGTTTCTAGCTGTTGATCGACTGTGGTAGGGAAGCTTTTGGAGCTGTTTCGGAGAAGTTCCATCCAAATTGGTGATTCTATAACCTACTGGTCTGATTTTCTGTACTCTCTGTTTCTGATCAGATTTGTTGAGTTTAATTATCTTGCTGTTTTGAGCTTCATTGATGCATCTATTCACATTGTAAATGTTAGAGGAGGTGATACTCTAACCAATGATTGTTTTGGGAATTCTTGTTGATACATTGCAGCTGTTTATTAATGATTTGTAAGCTGTTTAGTAGTACTAACAGTTGTTTGTTTACTTGCTGCAATTTACTTTGTTTGTAATTCCCCCCATGAAATAAATGGTTGTGTAGATTGTATACCCCCCACAGTTTAAGTGGAAGTGAGGTCAATTGGTTGGCTTGCCGCCTATATTTGTTTGTAATAATCACACCCACGTAATAAGTGGAGTATTCCCACTGCTTGTGGATGCCTGCATTTGCAGAAGAAGTTTACTTTCAGTTAATCTAGCACTCCACCATATGTTAGCACCTCGCCTTGCAAAAGGATCTTGCGTGCACATTCTTGGTGTCGAGTTTAGCTCTTCATTTCAATTGTAATTCAAGTTATTAGATCCTAGGGATCCTCTGACCATATGCCCACCCCTCCTCCTTAAATAGTTTTAGGGCGCATTCTTGGTTAGAGTTATTTCAGTTGTGTTTTGGTTTAAGAGCTAATTCTTAACGGGTGCATGATTTGCATTGTTGTAACTGAAAATTAAAGGCAAAAAATTAAGGGATATATTTCAGAGTCTCTCAACATGATGTCCACAATGGCTACACCCATTTGTGGAAAAAACACATCTCAGTCTTAGAGATGTACAAGGGCTCGCACCTCATATTTCTCAGTCTCAGAGAAATATACACTACAAGGGCTTTCACCTCATATTTCTTCGTCTCAAAGAAATATACACTATAAGGGCTTTCACCTCATATTTCTCCGTCTCAGAGAAATATACATTACAACAAATCTTCATGATGATGTGACTCCCTCTGGAGCTCCAAGTACCCACATCAACCTCTTGACCTCCTCGTCCAAGATTGCCTGCAATGCTTTCCTTAAGGAATGGTTTCCAACGCACACCTCCGACACTATTGACTTGTGAGAGTCTTGACCTCATCCCAAATCACCCTATTCTGAATAGGTTTGCGATGCTACCAATGTCAAAACAAGGTTGACTGCCTTGTGCAATTATGTTCTTTGCAGTTGAAGAGATCTTCCAAGGACTTAGCACCTGGCCTTGCAACACTGCAACCCACTTAGCTGACACCTTCACTTCTTCTTAGTGAGTCACACTAGTTCCCTGAGACATAGGACTCCATTTTGCTGAACACAGAACTCCCTCTTGATCCTTACCTCAATACAGAGATTGCAAAAATCCTCTGGAAGTGAACTCCCCTCCATTGACTGGTCTTAGAACCTTAAATCCTCTTCCTGGACATGATCTCAACTTGTGCCTGGAATTTAACTCCCTTTGAATAGCAGGAGTGTAATCGAGGGATGAATCTATATCTATTGGAGCCTCCTACTCCTCACTGACTAATCTCCAAGAATCGTCACCTCAAATAATGAGGTCTTCAATATATCTTCAAATAATCCAACATCCTTTTTCTCCTCGATCCATCCTGCATTTTAAATAGATTAATAATAGTTCATAAAATTAAACTTCCCCTGATACAAATGAAGCATGTAGTCATATAGCAAATATCATTAGATAGAACAATTGAAGGAATGGAACTTATCTTTGTTTATTCAGTTGTAGCCATTTTTCTCCTCCTGCTATAATTCCCTGCTTGACTCTGCTTTTTATGGGAGTATCACATTTTTCATTATACAGATTGATAACCATATCCTTTGCACAGAAGGAGGCATCAGTCTGAATGCTTCCAACAACATCATTTTCACTTGACTGGCCTCCTCATAAACCACCTTTGCATCAGTAGTGAACCCCTACATAAAAGAGACAACAAGTCTTATGAGTTGTCGACATGGAAGACAACACAGAAGAGTCAACACATGCTCTCCTCCTTTAACTGCCCACGTATCCAAGGTTATTGATTGGCACCAAGAGAAAATGACATTCCTCTATTTAATGAGATGGCTTCACTTGAAAACTGGTCCCTCACCGATTCTTTCCAACTCTTATGAAGTTCTTCTGACAACTGTGAATTATGCATAGACGGCTCCTTCAATTATTTGAGTCGCTTCCTGTGGAGACAGCGATGGTTGTAGGGAATCTTTTATATGTTTCCAGAATTTTACGGCTTTCCTAGGTTTAACGACTGCCTTCTTTCATGAAGCATAGCAACGAATAACAAACAACCTAGAATTCTTCAACAAATGAAATATTGCCTGATGATGAATTAACTCAGAATGCCTATTTAATGTTTCCAACGTTTTCCAGATTGTGCATAGACTCCTCTCTTTTTGATATTGACGACATTCTCCAATGCGTTTGGAACTCCAAATAAAGTGATAGAAGAAGCTATTACTTTATTCCCTTCGAATTCTAATAAATTCCAATTAAGATGGTGTTCAATTGAAGGTAATGGCAACACAAAGAATAGCCTGATTGTCTCTACAAGGTGCTCCCGATTTTGGCTTTCCAACTCCCACAATTCTTCTTTCACTACGATACTAACTCCTTCACATTTCCAACGCTACCGCATAATGGAGCCGCTTCCCTTGATATGTAATAGCTAAATAAAGAGATATCGAACTCCAATTTTGGTAAACTTGTTATGTAAGAAGAAGCCGCGGTGGACTTGGAGTCATGACTTGAAGGAATATTAGGTGGAGGCTCACCTATTCTTTACGGGTTCACGATAGTTTCCTTCCCGTGAACCAAACAAGCACCTCAATAAATAGAAACTCATTTGTCTTTTTTCGTTCCCATCACCTTTGGTAGAGTCAGAAATAAGAATGAAAGATTCAGATGGTGCCTGTTAACTCACCTCTCAAATAGATAGGCAACTCTAGATATTGTTCTCGATTATCCAAATGGCCACGCCTACTGAACCATTGTTCGCATTAATTCCTTTAAATTAAATTCTATTGTTCTCTCTTGACAACCACAATTTCCTGCTTAAGCGGTTGTATCTTCTCATACAATTCAGACTTTTTGTGAAGTTTCCCTCAACCTGCAATTTTTGCTTAGACAAATCTGATTGGATTTCCTGAATCCGCTTTGATACCATGTTAGATTTAGGATAAAAAATGCAATAAGCGAAAAACACAACAATGAACATAGTAATTTACTCTGGGAAAACCCTCCTACTCGAGGAAGAAAAACCCAACAAGATATTCTCTCATAAATCAGAATAATAAGTGCAGGAATAGCACTCAAAATCAGGCCCTAGAAAGGCCGAATACAATACAATGGATCTGCACTTATATGTAGTGCAATTTCTTTGAATACACAAAATATTTAACTCTTCTTCTTGAGTTGAATCTGCTGCTCTTGAAGGGCGAACATGCTGCTGAAGAATTTGAATTGGAATGGAATGAAACTGATAATCAAATGGGGAGACACCTTCTCCTTTATATACCAAACTAGGTGCTCTTCTCTAGAGCCGACCTTCTAGTTGAATATAATATTTTATTTAACAAGTGATAGGCCGACCTGCCTATGATTAATTTAGCTTAAGGAAATACCTCCCGCAGCTATAAAACACTAACAAAACTCATCACATTTTTTAGCCCATCCTTGTTAGCTGAATCCTCCACATTAGCCACAATAGCATTTTTGGGGAGAAGAAGCATTAGGTCCAACCAACCCCTCACCTCTTTGAAGAAACCACCCGAGCCAACCTCTTTGTAAAATTTACCACGTTTATCACATGGGACTGAAGGGTGCCTTTGTCTACCAAATCATCGTCACCTAAAACACTCTTAACCAACTTAGTTACAGGGTTCATACCCGTAGGCCCCGAAACCGGTTCGGGTATGCACCCGGTTCGGGTTCGTCTGTGGGTACGTGTGGGTACTTGCTGGGTGAACATAGACGTATATGATATCATTGATATGGCTTATTTGAATATTTTTCAACTATCAATTGACATTTAATATTTATCTTTGGCATTTGGCATTGATCAATGATTAAGTATCATACTATGAAATGATTTAGTTTTACAATTCTGTATATTTCTCTTATTTTTTTGTATATATATATATATATACATGTACCCATACTTACCCAAACCCCTAAAACAAATTTTCATGTACCCACGTATTGGGTTCTCCTACCCACACCCGTCCTCGAACCCGAACCGGTAACTTAGTTAATCAGATTCAGTAGAATAAACTTGGGACATTGTTGGTGTTTTAATTTGCCACTTTCGTGACAACACAAAACATCAATGGTAAAACCATTCTTCAAATTACAAGAGGAGGCTCCCTAAGATCTAACTAAACTTAAACTAACAAAATCCACAAATAATTATAGTGGACAAATTTTCAATGGGAGTTTTGCATTTAATACATACTATTTATTTTGACTATGTTTTTACCTTGAGTGCAGCACCAAACTACCTATAGCTAAGGCTGTAGCGATACTTTGAGATTTAGCAACTAAAAAATGAACAGATGTAACTTTCTATTGGTTAAAGAAGAGACCAGAGTTCAGCCACAAATAAGGTTTCGATTGGAAAACACCAATAGATATTGTTTATTGGCTGAATCAGAGACCAATATGTTAGCATTGACACAACAAATGATAGAATGAAAGAACATTACATGATTCCATGAAGTAAGTTGTCAAAGGAATACACAAAGTTATCGCTTTGATGCACAACTAATATCAACACAAAGTTTGACAAGATTGCTCAAGTCAATTCAACTCCATGGAATAACAAATAGGTGAATGACCTCCACAAAAGCTTTTGCAGCATAGGCTTTATATTGAGTTACATAAGTTCATTCATTAAACATTGTATGATGACTTGACTTCAACCTTCAAATGACAATTTCTGCAACATAGTCTAACATCAATTCTCATTCTATTGTTTGTGTTAATGACATATATTTATAGTTTTCCAGCTGCAGCTTCTTGAAGCTTCAAAAATAATAAAAGTGATTGCTTTGAAAGCAATTCTATCCTCATCCTCTGAAAATAAGATAAAATATTACTTTCTTTCCATTTCTGCTTCTCATCTTAAATGTCTATCTGAATCAAGGGCTTTGATCTTCTGAGTTTATCTTTAGTTTGCTTTTAACTGATCCTCAATCTTGGCTTGGGCATCACTTTGAATGAAGGGCCTAGATTTGATGATTTTTCTCCTTTATTTCACTTTATTTTCATTTCTATCTTCACTTGAGTGCATATAACAACTTGGGTGCACTCTTCTTTATTTCTATATTTGTTTTGGCAAGAAAAATATGCTATTTTGGTGTCTAGAAGAACTTGGCACTCAATTTTTCATTTTTTTTAACTTGATCTTAGTATCACAAAACTTTCTAATAAGATTCTCACTGGGGATTTGCTTATGTGGATTCCAATTTTGAGTAACTTTAAATTTTGTCACTCATTAGGGATTTTCCCTAATGGACACTAAATCAGGGATTTGGACCATTTAATGCCAAATTGATGCTTATTAGGGATTCTCCTTGATGGGCACCAAATTGGGATGCCTTGAATGCCAAAAATACAATTTGGCAATTATTGGGGATTTTACGGAATGCATGCCAAAACCAGGGAATTGATGACTTGGATGCAAAAATTGAAGATTTTAAAATGTGATGCCAAAAATGAACAAGGCATGGGCACTCTGAGTGCTTTTTTATGAGTTTTTGAATGGTTTTGCAAATAAAATTAATCTTTCATTAAAATTGCTCCATTTTTCCATTCTCAAATGTTTTGCCATAAAACCTCTAGCTTTAACAAGTTTTCCATCATTCTACTGGCTCCTTAAAACAGTTTGTTTGATGGAGCTTTTTGCCATGTAATGTCCCCATTTTTAGCACTATAGTCTCCAGTGATTGATAGCTTATCCCCGGTGGCCCGTAGGCTAGTCAGAGGCAGAATTAGGGTTTTCGGTTGCTTGGTGGTTTCTATTGAAGATTCAGGGGTTTGCATGTTGAAGTTTGGCAATTTGGATTTTGGATTCCTTTTGGGTTTTTAGAAAGCTTTGTAGTGGTATGACATGCAACTGCATCAAGAAACTTTTCTAGACTTACTATTTTTAGTAAGTTATGATGGCTGCATGTTGGAGTTTTGCAGTTTGGATTCTGGATTCCTTCTAGGTTTTCAAAGAGCTTCGTAGTGGTATGACATGCAACTACAACGAAAGACTTTTTCAGACTTACTATTTTTAGTAAGTACGATGGCTACTCGGATTGTGGTTAAAATGAGTTTGGAACAACTTACTATTTTTAGCACTATGCTATCTTTAGTAAGTTCTATTTTTAGCAGTGCTATTTTTAGCAGGATTTCTGTAGTTCAGTTCTATGGCTATATTTGGCAGGTTGGTTTGAGTAGTTTGGTCTCCAACACCCTTGGTGCTATTTTTGGCAGTGCTATTTTTAGCAGCAATTCAGTAGTTCAGTGCAAAGGCTATTTTTGGCAAGTGTTCAGCAGTTCGATACTATGGCTATATCTGGCAGGGCAGTATATTCTGTTTGGTCTCCATCTTTTGAGGTATTTAATTTGGCAAGTTAAATATCTGAGTGGAAAATATTTCCTATGCTAAAATGGACGACTTTATAGGGGAAATATTTAAGTTGCAAATATTTTATTAAGTGAAATAATATTGCTAAGGCTTGGAGGATGCCTTCATGGAGAGATAAGTTGATTTTATTGAAAAAACAATTTTTATAAGGTATTTCACTTTATTACTTTGGACACATAACTTAGAGGATTATTTGCATTTTTGATAAGTCTATTACCTTTATAAAAAGGGACGACTTGGAGAAGGGTCTAAATGAAATTCAAATTGCAAATTATTGAAGATGAATGTGAATTTGAGATAGGCACCCTAATTGGAGGGAAAAGCAAATTTGAATTTGGAGAGAAAAGGTTATAAATAAAAGTGTTGGGTTCTTTGTTTGGCATCCATGAAGAAATCATAATGTTATTCTGCCAAAATGGTGAGTGGTTTGCTTCGAGGAATGCATACCTCCTAGCTTGGACTTGGTTTCTTGCTTGAAAGATATGTTGGCGTTTCAATTAGCACCTCTGGAGTGCTTATTGGAAACAGACAGCTATTGCAAGTGTATTAGTATATGCTCTTCGGATTATAGAGAGGAAGATCTCTCTTTGCTGATTTTCTACTGTAAAAAAGGGGTGTACTAAGATTCCTATCTTTTTTATTCAGCAGCAGGACATAAGGGTGCATAAACCAATGCACCATAGCTAAGCCTTTTCTCTGGTTTCCGCAGATCTTAACTACGACTAACTAAGCTTCTAAACTATCCTACCTCCCCAAGATAAACAGAGCATGAGGGCGTAGGAGCGAAATGGATTGGTTGGATCACTTGAATCCTCCGTCTCAATGGAATATGGCCGAGGCTCTGAACCTTCGGATATACACCAAGATAGGGCTCGATACAAGTAAACATTCGTTACAGTAAACTGGATCTGAGACTTGCCAAGGAGGAGGAACCCCTATCCGAGGTGTAGGCTTGGAAACAGCTCATTGGAAACAACAAGGAACAATGGCCTGTCTAGCAGGATTCCTGAGGAGGTGACGACACTTGTCCAAAACATTAAACAACATCAAACGATAATGATCGATGACAAAATATCCAAGGAGGTGACGACACCTGTCCAAGGAGGAGATTGAAACAATACACTATTTGAAAACAAGACCATGAATAGACTTGAGTATTTAGATCAAGCAAGCATGCGCCATCTGATTTATTTCTTCAAGCTTTTCCAAAGAATTACAAAGGTCGGGACAGCAAAGGCACCGAATTATGCACAATTGCGATCAACCAACGAAACTCTCATCCAAGAGTGAACATATATAAACAAGCTAACTCTGGCAACAATGGCGCAACAATTTTGCTAGCAAATAAAGGTTAAAAAACAAATAAAGAACCTAAGGCTCTTATTTATAGAAACTCAAAGGAGTAGGCAACCCTGAAATCTCCTTGAGTTATCAAACAGTTCTTGCCAATTAGCAAGATTTATTTCTCTATCTAAAAGTAGGTGAGCAAACAGTTAACTGGAAATCTACTTCAGTTAATTGAAACTAAACAAAAGTCAAACTGGAAGTCTACCTCAGTTGACCGACACCTAACTAAAAGTGAACTTATAATTACATATGTGTCTTCAAATAGACATCCACCTTTTGAGGAGATCTGAGATCCACAAATCATGGGAGTCAATTTGACATCCTAGATTAGTGGGATCTGACATGCATAATCTGTGGAGATCTAGAGTCAACTTGGAAATGGGCATCAAGTTGACTTAAATCATATTTAATGCTATTTGGAGGGTAGGACATCCTTCCTTGGTGCTTTACACCTCTTCACCACTGGTCAACAAAGTCTCTATCTAGTCATTGACTTCTTCGACCCTTGAGCAATTAATGCTTTTCAAGGTGACTATGTGGCGTTTAAGCATTTCTTCACCCGTCGTAAGCTGTTGCTGATAGATTATGCATTGAGCAGCTGCTTCATCTAACTGGATAGATATGGCTGCAATTTTGGCTAATTTGCAACCATTGGGATATTCAAGGAATGAAGATCGGCTGACATCTTAGAAACGTGTCTGTACCGTTTCAAGCTCAACATATTCTCCTCCTTTTCGCTGATATTCTAACTTAGGGAAGGATATTACCAACATTCTTGCGAAGTTGATAATATTGGTGACAAAGCATCTATAATCAATCAGCTCCACTGAATTGGCATCGTAGGCTCTCACCTTATATGCCACCTGTTCTTTCCACTCAAAGAGATGGTGTTTGTTCTCAGTGGTTGTAATTGATTCATATGCCTGTTGTAGATCAGCAAATGTCGCCTCCTCTCTCAGCCTCTCTTGAGCTGCCTTTACATCTGACTGTTGGATTTCTGATCTAAGTCTATGTGCCCTGTCTCTCAGCTGATATGCTTCTACCAACAAACACCGTCCTTTGACGACAAACTCATCCACTTGACGTCTCAAGTGTTTGCCGTATGTAATCAACTGATGATGGTTTCTTTCAGCTGGGAGATCCAATAGTCCTTGAGGCAAGGCTGAGGAGTTTGGAGTGTCATGTATCAAATTAGAAATGTACAATTTTAGCTGACGGATTTCAGCCTTCAAGGCTGCTTTGTCTTGTCCATCTTTTGTCATCCTTTCTTTGACACTCGCTGAGGCGATTCCAAGAAGGTCTGCCTCCACTTGTCGAGTGGTCTTTCCAAGGTTCAGCTTTGAAAGCGTGAAATCCTCAACCCTCACATTATGTATATCTTTGTCTTGAGGCAGGGCAGCAGTCTCTATGATAACCTCGTTCTCTACATTCTTCTCTACATGTGTCTGCTTCTTCAACTTCTTTGCCGGCATGTCTTGTGGGACATGGTGGAATTCAGAGAAGTCAAGCTGATAAGAAGGTCTCTCCCTCTTTCTCCCAAGCGAGCTTTCCAGCCAGATAGAATCTTGGCTAGCATCGCTGGGAGGAGGAACATAGGCCCCTTGAATGCTAGAAGAATGAGACTGTGCCGTGGTAATGCCTCGTGGTGGTGAGTCCAAATCAATAGGACTTTGCGACCTCTGTGATGGTGGTGAAGCTGGTGGCTCTGTTTCTATCATAGGCACCGCTTCTACTGCAACTTCTTTTACAATGGATTCCATCTTTGCAGTGATTATTTCGATCACTGGCTCTGGTGTAACTGCAGCGGTCTCAATTGTTTCAGGTAAATTGGTGGCTGTCTCCACCTGTACCTCTTGCCGGTTTGTGCTGGCAATCCCTCTTCTTCCCCATGTGCTTCCTGACATCCGCATTCCTTTTGGAAGAATGCTCATCTTCTTCTGTCTGGGTTTCCTCCTAGATGAGGAAGGTAGTGTAAACTGAACCGCTAGCAGCTCTGATCGGGGAAGTACTACCTTCCTTGTCCTTTTATTGTCAAGGTAGAGTTGACTGTGTCGAACTACTCTACCCGTTCTTTCCTCAATAGACGTACTCTCTTTCGCGTACCAGTCTATTTTGCCGAGTGGTTGTGAATCCACTAGACTCGTGAAGAAGGAAGAAAGAATGACTTCTTCTTCGTCCTCAGATAGGCCCTCGATGTCTTCTAACATGAATTCTGCAATTCTTGAGAGCTTGAATCTGCTGTGGTTCCTTCTTCTCACCTCGTACTCATCCTCGCAGTTGACCCAAAAATCCTCCATGAAAGGTTCATGTGATGATCTTTGCTCAAGGTGAGTTGCGAAGATGCCTCTGGGGTCATAGGATGGCCTCCTGTCAATGAGGTACTTGAGATTAAATCTCACTATTTCCTAGCTTATCAACCTTGCATCGGCTGCAGTCCTGCATCTGTAGAATCCCATCTAAAAAGGAAAGTTTGCAGTAGTCTTTTTCTTTATGCGAAGGTAAGAGTGAACCTCGACCAACTGCCTCAGGAATTCCATGAACACTACCCTATCTGAGGGGTAGCGTGGCATCATGGTGGGGTGGCCATTGTAGCCATACACGCGTATGTAGGTGAAAGTGGGGAATTGGATGAACCAATCCGCCCAGTCCACCATTGCTGCCTTAGCTGCTGGTGAAATACGCACATGCATCTCATGGTCTAGCTCGTGAACGGTGTGCATAGTAAAAAGGTCATTTATCTTTTTGAAGTGTCTTTCCACTAGAGTGAACTCTAGGCGAGGAAAGTATTCTTGTACCTTTTGCACACCTAGGGTTCCCACAGTGTTTAGTGTTTTGAAATCGCCTTGGAAGGCTATCAGGTAGACCAGGTAGGAACACATGTGGAAACGACGCTCTTCTAGAAATCCGGTGAATCGTTGGTGGAGTGTGTCACTGATCAGAGAGGCCCAGTCGTAATGTTCTTTCCTGTTGATTATTTTTCCAATAATGTAGAATATCCACGGTTGGAAGGATTTCCCCTCCTCTTGCCCAACGACTCTGCTGAGTAGGGTGATTAACACTCCGTACTCATCTTTGAATTCTCCTCTACCAACCAATCTGGGCAAGCTGGTTCTCTTTGTTTTCAGCCAATGTTCAGCCATCATAAGCGAACACTCATCCTTCGAAGCTTCAACACCTTTTCGCATTCTGTCACTGATATGACTTTCTTGGTAGGGCATGGTGGAATTGCAAAACAAGTCTCTATGTCCACCGGCTTCAAGCTGCAAATCACCCTCCCGTCTACTGACATGATCTCTCTTGTAGTCGGGTTGTAATGCTTTGTGCAAGTAGTTACAAGCTCAATGCTCTGTAAGGTGATCGGAATAGATGCAGTTTGGAATAAACCGGATTCTTCAATGTTTTGCAACGTAATTTGGTTCATGCCCTCCAAGTTTTCAGAATTGACCTCTGGATTTTTCTGCCATAAGTCTGTGTCAGTTGTTTTCAGGTAATCATGGTATAAGACCGTTTTGGTCTTGTATTGTATCTAAGAGTATTGCATTCTGAAAACCTTGAATATTGACTGGGCACTTGACCTTGTTCTGACAACTTTTCTAGAACTACTAAAAATAGCCTTGCCGGGGGTAGTTTTTACGAAAAATTCTGAGACATGGGTTTTGTTGAGAATGATTTTCTAAACAGACCTAGATCGTCAGAAATTCAGAAAAACGAGTTTTTCTTTGACATGCAAGAACCCTTCGGTGGCAAAGGCAGCAGGGGCACCAGAAAGTGTTTTTTTTCGAAAAAATCTAACACATGGGTTTTGTTCGCGCTTCAGAGCTAAACAAACCCAGTTTGTCTGTTTTTCAATATTATGACCTTTTCTGGAAACCCTAAAAAAAGGGGCAGCAGGACTACTTTTTCTGGAAAAATCTAACATGTGGGTTTTGCTGAAAAAGCTGTGCTGATCATACCCAGTTGGCCAGATCTGTGATTATCTGTCGTTTCCTGTGACATGCAAAGAAATATAGACAGAAATAGAGGAAGTAGACAGAAGATGGATTGGAAGTTATAAACTGCCACTTTGCAATAATCTGTCTCTTGAAGCAATCTCTGGGGAATAATACTTTTACTGCCATTGATCTTCAAAAATATTGAAGATCCGTCCAAAACCTCTGTCAGATCTTGAAAACGTGTTCTTGGGAGCTATTTGATGTTTTATCCTTCAACCTGCAAAAAGAATAATGAAGAATGGGACGCCTAGCATGAATATAAGGTAATTAGGGTTAAGATCCATCAAGTATGGAAGACAACTCATGATTCAGGCTTGATCTGGAGTTCCAAAAGATGATTTCCACTGATTGTGGAGTGTTTGGCCTCTTTTTGGCTCCAAATTTGCTAACTCAAGTCAACACTTTTTCTTTGACTTCTTTTAGGCGTCCATCCTTGAAGTTGATCATTTTTGTTCATTTTGCAAGCTGAAGTGCTCCCGTTTGATCTTTGATTCAGGTTACTCAGTTGATCTCTGGTAGTGGCTGGCAGTTCTGTTGTTGAGGTGGGATCAACACGATGAGATATGCCTGAGAGGGATTAACTTAGAAAATTGAGTTTAGGCCTCCAGAAAGAAGGGCGCCTTTCCTTGAGAGGGGCGCTTTTGACAATGCCTTAGTCAATTTTCATTGACTGTTCTTCGTTTTGATCTTTTCAGACCCTCTTTGCTTTGATCTGACGTTTCCGATGTTAGATGAATCAGATGACTCTACTTGACGATGCATCGGGTAGCCGGCTCGGTCTTTCTCAGGATGACTGACTTCTCAGTTGAAGTTGGCAGGTTTAGGTCCTTCAAACTAAAGGGTGCTTTTAACTTTTGATTGAATTTCTTCATGTTGTGAATTGCCTGACTTTGACCTCCTTCATCGAATGTTTGATTTGTCAGAAGTTATTGTTGATAGTCCTACTGACGAGATAGGTCATAGCTGAGAAGGTCATCCTGGGAGGCAATGAAGATTTTGGTTGAATCTGGATGCCTTTAAGAAAGGGCGCCTTTCTACAAGAGGGGCACTTTTAGCCATTTTCTAGCTTATCTTTCCAGTTCTTCAATTTTGGCTTTTTCTGCTTGATCTCAACTCGTGATCGTTTGGTGTGTCTTATGGACTTGCTGTCAGATTGATCACGTAGCTAGGAGGAAGCTGGAAAGATATTATGTATAGAGCTATTGCTTATGGATTCATCTGGTGCCTGCAATTGAGGGGCGCCCCTAGCCAGCAGGGGCTCTTTTACCTTGAAGCTCTTTGTTTTGGCATTTTCATCGTTGGTGGATCCTCCATACTTTGCTGACGGTTGGTCAATGATCCCTGAATTAGATGATTTTGCTGATTGTTTCGTTGTCGAGCCAGCATGAAAGTGAAGAGGATGACTGCGTTGAAGATGCCAAATGATTACATTTGCCATCTGAGATCCAAGGGCGCCTTTTCTTCAAGAGGGACACCTTTTCACCTTTAGGTTGTGTTTTGCCTTGGTAGACAAAACGTGCATCTTCCAGACTTAGCCAAATTTTGGCCTTTTTCGTTTTGAGAATCTCCTTCGTTGAAACAACATCTTTTCATCCTTTTTTGCCATAGCTTCTTGGTTGAAGCTTTTGAGGTTTAGCTTTCAGCACCTGGTATTGGCCAATCTGCCATTAATGGCTGCAGAGCTCCTAACTTTGTTCCTAAAAAATAGAAATAGACTCACCAGAGTAAAACATGTATTTTGATAATTCTGACTTGATCAGTGTGATCGTGAAGGCAATTAACCCTATCAGAATTAATTTCAATCATTTCTGGGAAGGTCCTATTTTTAAGGGTTTCCTTAAAAATAGGGGCGTAAAACCCTAATTTTCATTTTTTTAGAATTTTAACCATAGGTTCCTTGATAGAAACCCACAAAGATTTCATATTTGGTTTGACCTAAAACATACTTTCGATGGCATTTTTACGTTGTTTAGCTCAATTTAAGTAGAATGCCAAAAATTTCATTTTGGGTATAACAAGATAGCAACTAGCTAAGTGAGAAAGCTATTCTTTATTCAGAAGGACAGATTGAGCTTATTGTAATGGGGTCCTATTATGTTTTCTAATGTTTTTGGTGTGTTTGTCAGTTTTTCATGTTGTTGATTTTAGTGTAGCTAAAGTAGGTTTTCATTCACATCTCTTTAGGCGAATTTTGTTGGCTTCTGGGTATTGGCTCATTCATTTCCTTGGCTCAAGGCACCCCTTTGTGCAAGTTTTGGGATTTTTTTGTGGAGCCATTTATTTTATCTTGCAGATCGACTTCTCTCCAGGTCGCACTTTTGCCTGGGAAGCCTTGGAAAACTTTAAAAAAATAAATAACTACATTTTGCAGTTGTTTCTCAGTCCTAGCTTGGTAGCCATCTCTTTAGGGGTCATATGCATTTCATTTCATGTCATTTGGAGATTTTTTGAGTGAGTTATGAATATTTTAGTGAGCTCTCTACTTGCTGGTTTGCATTTTCAGTTTGCTGGTCTGTCATATCAGATTGTCTAAGTTGGAGTTTTGGAGTGTGTTTTTCACATCTAGTGAGTCTTTGAAGATTGGAGATCAAATAATAACATTCACAGCTTCTTGGACAATTTAACTATTGGCTTCTTGCAGGATTCATTCTTATTGTAAAGCTGTTTCAGTAGTACTGATCAGCTCTTATTCTCATTCTGCAAATTTATATTGTATTCCCACTCTTAGTGGAAGAGGCTGGCTTCGCCACCTTGTTTACTTTGTTTAAGCATTATCATTCCGACCATTGGTGGAAGAGATTGGCCTCGTCATCTTTTACTTTCAGCAATTTACTTTCTTGTATTGTCCGTTGAAAAGCGGAAGGGGTCGGCTAGCTGCCTAAACATTTACTTTCAGTACTTTGTATTACACTCCCGTTGAATAAGTGGTCGAGTTGCATCTCTCATATTGCTGATCGACTGAGCCATCTTCATGTTCATTCTTGTAATACACTCCCGCTGAATAAGTGGTCGAGTTGCATCTTATTTCATTCTAATCAGCTAAGCCGTCTCTCATTGTACTTTTTAGCAGTTCAGTTTATGTGCTAACGATCCCCTTTCGAGTATGCTCTCACCTTGCCCAAATTGGGATCTGGGTTGATTAGAAAGAGAAAGGGTTCCCTTCAGTTAGTTTATGTTTTCTCTAACGTTAACAGGTGAAATTGATGTGGTTAAATTTGAAAAAAAAAATTGTGGGGAACATTTCAGTGGTATCAGAGCCAAGATCTTACCATCCTGTGAAAAAACTCAATGATTCAATTGTTAGATGAGTGACAGAGTTATTGGATACTACATACAGAGAGAGATGACTACAGAGAAGTCTATATCAGAGTTGATATAGGAACTGACCACGCTTATGAGAGATCCCGACATTAAAGGGGCATACTCATGGATTTCTGCAAAATCTAAATGTTTGGATGGGAAGGCTGCCTTGACATGTGAAGGATGTGTGGTAGATCCCAAAAACAATCCCTTAGACTTGCATATGATTGGTAGTGATGAAAATCTTTTTCGCGATAAGAACAAAACAACAGTCTTGAATCCTAATTTGGATTCATCTAATGAAAGTCTTGAGACTAATGACTACACGAAAGATGTTGGTAGAACTGTTGTGTGGGATGATTTCGTTGAAGAAGAGCAAGATGAGGGAAATATTAGTGTGGGAGACGAATCCAGTGAATTCTTGCATGGTCATGTTGAAGATGTGATGATGAGGGATTTGCCTCTTGTTGCTGTCCCAACTTCCCAAGAAGTTTCACATGAAGAAATCAGTGCCTTACTCATTCAAGATGGTTCCATTGAAGATGAAGATGATGAAGTTTTCAAAACAGCTTGCTTAGATGATTCTTTGCTTCATTACAATGATGGTGTCAAGGGTGGCCTTGGGTTTGAGCATCAAACTAAGCCCTTGGAGAGAGGTATTTATGAAGATATCAGTTTAAGTGAGTTGGGTGGTAACCTATTCAAAGAGTCAACACTCCAAGAGAAGCACGAAGAGCACTTTCCTTTTGATCAAAACAATCAGCCTCTTACCATTTGGGACCCAAGAGTGAAGACACCTAGCGATGACAAGGAGCCTGTGTGGGATGAATTTCCCTTTGATCCGAATGATGAAATGGAACTTGATGAAGACTCTATAACAACAAACAATGGTGACAATATGCTTGAGTTTGGGGCTGCCTTCAAGTTTGATGAAAGCGACATTGAGGTGGAAGAAGAGCTAGAAGACCATATGGCTCTTGAGGATGAAAGGTTCAAAGAGGTTCTCAAACACAAATCTGATTTACCCATTCAAGAAGTTGATTGCAAGCAAAGGGTCGAAGAAATTGTAAAGTATGATTCTCTTCATAGTATTGAGCATTTTCAGCTAATGGGTGGTGAAGAAAAGGAGTCTTTGAGCAGCTATGAGGGCAGCAAAGGCAAGAAACAATGTTCTGATTTTTAGTTGCAGCCTATCAGCAATTCACCATCTTTAAATTCTTATCAATGTGAAGGTCAATTCAAGGTGTCTGTTGAAAAGGAAGTGCAAGCTCTATCCCGCACACACAATTTGGTTGAAGATCTTTACTGGAAGGTTCAGTTTGAAGAGAGACGAAGTGGAGTTAAGGATGAAGTTGCTCTTCCTAATTTGCAACTTATCAAAGGTTCCATGGAGACATTTAAATCAACCTACATACACTTGATTGAAGATTGAGATTATGCCTTCAAAATTGCAAAGAAGACCATTTGTGCTTTCCAAGAAAAGGAGAGAGAGGTTGATGAGCTCACTCGGGAGCTCGAATTAACAAAGGACATGTTAAAAGATACTCAGTCGGCTCTAACGGAGGTAGAAGACCAGTTTGCTGATTTCAAACTTTTCAGAGAGCAAGAGAATGAGCAAAGAGCTAAATAAATCAAACAAGTAATTGGAGAGCTTGATAGTCTTCGAGAGGAGTTTGATCTTCAAAGTTTCACAAGAAAATCAGAAGTTGCTAGTACAGATTTGGATCAGCAAGATGAGAGGGATGACTTCCAAGTCTTTGACAATCCTCTCTTTGAAGTGGGTGCAAAAGCGACTTATGACAATCCTCTCTTTGAAGTGGGTGTTGAGGAAAGTTATGATAATCCTCTCTTTGTGATGGGTGATAAAATTGTGCATGAGACTGAGTATGGTTTCCGATGCATGGATGATTTGATATCACTCCATGAGGATGTGCTATGTTTTGTGATTGGTAATCTTCCAATGCAATTTGATAATGAATGCATAAGTGGGTTCGAGGATGAAGTCTTACCATGGGAAGTGTTGAAGCAAGATAATTTCAACATCTTTGACATCAAGGTGTTAATGAGACAAGTCTTGGTAGCTGTTGGTAACTTCATTACAGCAGCAAGGAGTGAAGAATTCAGATTTGTTACCTATGAAGTAGGGAAGGAAGATGGACCAGAACTTGGTGTTTGCACTCTTGACAATCCATCCCTTGGGTGGAGTGATGTTTTGGTTCATACTAGTCCATTTTTAGAGTTGGGATTGAAGACAACATTTATTTCATGCTCCACAAATGTGAATGCTTTCATGGATTGGTTTTAGGGGTTCATGAGTGAAGCTACCAATTTCTTGAGTATGCACTTGGGGATGTGTTGAGTTTTCTTTTCAGTGTGTTGGACATCATTTTCAGCTGGGTATCCATGCTTGGGATCCTCAACTTGGCTTGATGAAGCTTATTACATATGGAAAGGACTTTTGGAGGGATAAGGATCAAATTATCTGATTTTTTGGTGTTGTCCCCTTCTTTACCAGCCACTTGATGGTCCCATTTGTTCATCAACAAATGGATTGGAGAGAAATTTTGAGTATGTGTTAGAGAGATGAATGGATGGTTGTTCTTGGGAGTGATTCTCGACTGAGACAAGGGCAGATTTTGAGACACGAGTTTGCTGGTTGGAGGCAGACCAACCACCTTACATGGGGAGTTACTCTCATTCAGAAGAGTTGGTTCATCTCTTCTTGTAAAAAAGGTGGTAGTTTTCAGTTGGAGGTTGCTCTAGTGTGTTTTCCGGCCACGTTGGAAGTGTTATATTGCAACTCAATGCTCTCCTTACACGCTCACACTTGGGAATTCCATTGGTGTTGTTGTGTTTCTTTTCGTAGAGCGCTAAAATCATATTGTACTTCGTTGATTCCATCCTTGAACAACAGTGACTATTTGTTTCTGCAAACCTATCCTATTCTCAGATTTCAACTCATGGAGGTTTGTGAAGCAAAGTTTGATAGTTTCTTCACTATATTGGTTCAGGACAGCGAACTTCCACATGCTTTGGCTTATCATTTTGAGACCCTTGGAGTTGGAACTGTAAGAGTGCTTAGAAGTCTTCATGACTGTATCAGAATAATTCAATGGAGGCACGGTAGATTCATGTGGAGTTATAAGTATGAGTTTGTTGAGCCCTTGCAAAGGATTGATTTCCTCTTTGCAAGAAGATTTGGACAAGTCACTTATGTTCTCATGGCTCTGCTTGACACCTTGAGAAGTTATGCTGAGGACTATAGTTTTGAGTTGCGTAGACTATCTTTCCCATTGCCCACGCTTGTGTTAGATAGTGGCATTTTTGTTATTGACTACTCAGAGTCCTTTCGGCGTGATATGCTGCAAGGTGTTGACTTCAGTCCTTCCAGTCTGTTCATTTTGAGTTTCATGGATGGTAACATTTTGGAGTTACAAGGGAGGTTAGTGCAGTTTTGGCATGATGTTTTCACTGATGTGATCAGAGTGGTGCAACATCGGCATGGTGGTTCCATCTTGAGCCAAACATGGGACCCTAGGATCGTACTTGGTTTGGTATGGTTCAGTTTAATTTTTTCTGGAGTGGTGATGGTATTGCTTGAGGACAAGCAATTTTGGGAAGGGCGGATTGTAATGTCCCCATTTTTAGCACTACACTCTCCAGTGATTGATAGCGTATCCCTAGTGGCCCGTAGGCTAGTCAGAGGCAGAATTAGGGTTTTCGGCTGCTTGGTGGTTTCTTTTGAAGATTCAAGGGTTTGCATGTTGAAGTTTGGCAGTTTGGATTCTGGATTCCTTCTGGGTTTTCAGAAAGCTTTGTAGTGTGACATGCAACTACATCAGGCAACTTTTTCGGACTTACTATTTTTAGTAAGTTACGACAGTTGCATGTTGGAGTTTTGTAGTTTGTATTTTTGATTCCTTCTGGGTTTTCAGAGAGCTTCGTAGTGGTATGACATGCAACTGCAACGAAGGACTTTATTTTTAGTAAGTACGACGGCTGCTCGGATTGTGGTTGAAATGAATTTGGAACAACTTACTATTTTTAGCAGTATGCTATTTTTAGTAAGTTCTATTTTTAGAAATACTATTTTTAGCAGGATTTTTGTAGTTCAGTTCTATGGCTATATCTGGCAGGTCGGTTTGAGCAGTTTGGTCTCCAACACCCTTGGTGCTATTTTTGGCAGTGCTATTTTTAGCAGTAGTTCAGTAGTTCAGTGTAGAGGCTATTTTTGGCAGGTGTTCAGCAGTTTGATACTATGGCTATATCTGGCAAGGCAGTATATTCTGTTTGGTCTCCATCTTTTGAGGTATTTAATTTGGCAAGTTAAATATTTGAGGAGATAATGCTTAAGTGGAAAATATTTCCTATGCTAAAATGGACGACTTTATAGGGGAAATATTTAAGTTGCAAATATTTTATTAAGTGAAATAATTTTGCTAAGGCTTGGAGGACGCCTTCATGGAGAGATAAGTTGATTTTATTGAAAATACAATTTTTATAAAGTATTTCACTTTATTACTTTGGACGCCTAACTTAGAGGATTATTTGCATTTTTGATAAGTTTATTACCTTCATAAAAAGGGACGACTTGGAGAAGGGTCTAAATGAAATACAAATTGCAAATTATTGAAGATGAATGTGAATTTGAGATAGGCGCCCTAATTGGAGGGAAAAGCAGATTTGAATTTGGAGAGAAAAGGTTATAAATAAGAGTCTTGGGTTCTTTATTTGGCATCCATGAAGAAATTATAATGTTATGCCGCCGAAATGGTGAGTGGTTTGTTTCGAGGAATGCATACCTCCTAGCTTGGACTTGGTTTTTTGCTTGAAAGATAGCAACTAGTTAAGTGAAAAGACTATTTTTTATTCAGAAGGACAGATTGAGCTTATTGTAATGGGGTCCTATTATGTTTTCTAATGTTTTTGGTGTGTTTGTCAATTTTTCATGTTGCTGATTTTAGTGTGGCTAAAGTAGGTTTTCTTTCACAGCTCTTTTGGTGAATTTTGTTGGCTTCTGGGTATTGGCTCATTCATTTCCTTGGCTCAGGGTGCCCCTTTGTGCAAGTTTTGGGATATTTTTGTGGATCCATTTATTTTATCTTGCAGGTCAACTTCTCTCTAGGTCGCACTTTTGCCTAGGAAGTCTTGAAAAGCTTTAGAAAAATAAATAACTACAATTTGCAGTTGTTTCTCAGTCCTAGCTTGGTCGCCATCTCTCTAGGGGTCATATGCATTTCATTTCATGTCATTTGGAGTTGCTTTGAGTGAGTTATGAATATTTTAGTGAGTTCTCTACTTGCTGGTTTGCATTTTCAGTTTGCTGGTCTGTCATATCAGATTGTCTAAGTTGGAGTTTTGGAGTGTGTTTTTCACATCTAGTGAGTCTTTGAAGATTGGAGATCAAATAATAACATTTGCAGCTTCTTGGACAGTTTAACTATTGGCTTCTTGCAGGATTCATTCTTATTGTAAAGTTGTTTCAGTAGTACTGCTCAACTCTTATTCTCATTCTGGAAATTTATATTGTATTCCCACTCTTAGTGGAAGAGGCTGGCTTCGTCGCTTTGTTTAAGCATTATCATTCCCACCATTGGTGGAAGAGACAGGCCTCGTCGTCTTTTACCTTCAGCAATTTACTTTCTTGTACTGCCCGCTAAAAAGCGGAAGGGGTCGGCTAGCTGCCCAGACATTTACTTTTACTACTTTGTATTACACTCCTGTTGAATAAGTGGTTGAGTTGCATCTCTCATATTGCTGATCGACTGAGCTGTCTTCATGTTCATTCTTTTAATACACTCCCGCTGAATAAGTGGTCAAGTTGCATCTTATTTCATTCTAATCGGCTGAGCCGTCTCTCATTGTACTTTTCAGCAATTCAGTTTATATGCTAACAATCACCTTTTGAGTATGCTCTCACCTTGCCCATACTGGGATTTGGGTTGATCAGAAAGAGAAAGGGTTTCTCTTCATTTAGTTTATGATTTCTCTAATGTTAACAGGTGAAATTGATGTGTTAAATTTGAAAAAAAAAAATTGTGGGGAACATTTCATGCCAAAAACATATTTGAAAAACTTGCCAAGTGCAAAAACTTGGAAAGCCAGGAAAATTCGATTCGGTAAAAAATCGACAACATAAAAAATTGCTTAAATTTCACTAAAAACACATTTTTTTGCAATATTCAATGATATGATGCATCCAATGAGTCAATAAATGAGTACATAGAAGAAACAAGTTGAGTCTAGTTGTATTTGATTGATTTGAAAGAAAATTGGATACAAAATGGCATCCTCATGTGGAATGCTCAATGCACTGATACTGATAGTCTAAAACAAAATGAAAATTGCAATTGTTTTTGTAAAATTGAAAGTAAATAATACATTAATATATTTCAGTTTTTACAAATTCACATCTTCCTCTTCCCTTGTCTAGTTCTCACTAGGGGCGAGGGTCTAGTCGTAGGACTTTGCTATGGCTCCTCAACCTCCATCCTGGATGTAGATCCTACTGTTGGTGGCACTGACAATGATTCCTCCTCAGGTTCATCCTTAATGTCATCCAATGAGAATGCAAATCCACTCCCCTCCTCCATTGCCTGTCGCTCTAAATCATAGATGTCATCCTCAGAAAACAATGGAGGCTTCTCATCCCGCCCTGTCCAATGTAATGTCCCTTACCCGACCTTTCCCTAGAATTCGCTCGTTGCCCTAGGTTTAGGGTTTCTTCCTTCCGAATGAATGTTCTTTTTAATGAAGTAATCTTGGTTTGAAATATGCATTCACCCTATTAACAACATTTCCACATACACATATTTTTGTTAGCATTAATATCTAGATATCCAAAATATAAGCATAATCATAAATGCAAATTTAACAAGCAAGAGGAGTGCCCTATATGGATCCGCCCTGAAGCCTTTGCGTTGGGCACGGGAGGTTGCCTCTCACAATCCCCCTTTCCCAATGGCTTAGTTCTTGCATTCCCCATACATGACAGTACCTCGGAAGACACTTGCCCTATTAGGACAAGGTGAAGTCCTACGGACCAAGGGCCTACGACCTACCACCCCTATAATAGTGTAGTTTCCTACGGTGGGACCCCCACCTCTCTATGTCTAACTCGTTTCTCAGGCCTAAGGAACATGAGAGGGGAGTTTTTAGGCTAACCACTTGGACTATACTTCACTGCCTTAATAGGGTAACAATCACAAAGAAGACAATCTTTATATAAATATAATAAATGTATTTATTATCATTCTACTCCTGATATTTAGAAAAGAGATTGTTCATATATTCAATGAGATGCTTTAAGGAAAGTTAGCAAAATGCACAAGTAGATATGTGTAGAAACCCTAGTTTCCCCAGAATCTTTTGTGTCTGACTGTTTTTTTAGGTTTTTCGGAAGGTTTTTGATTTTTTTGACGTTTTGAGTTTTTTTGCATGAAATGAAAGAATGCGATTTTTCTTGGAAAGAATAATAAATTCTATAAAAAATACTAAATAGCCAACATGCATAAGAATTACAAGATATATTGAAGGCGTTTCATCTATTGCTCATATAGGTTCAATACAACATAGATCTGATTGCACGCAATAAAGAATACAAGCTTTTATTGAGGTAAAAACCTGGTAAACAGCAAGCTATAGGTGATCAGAAATCTGGTACGGCTGAGATGAAGACTTGTTTCTCCTCCTGTCTGATGGTCTCTAATGATGCCAAACAAGTGTGCGCCCAAACTGGAGATGATAAGCTACGCTCAATGCAAGCGATTTACTCACAAGAAGAAATACGCCTTCTTTAAGATGGTACGGCTTGGTACTGCTGGTACGGCCTGAGTACAAATTGCTGCAATGAATAAAAATGTATGGCCTCTTCAGGGGTCTCTGGATGCAAAGACTATGTGCGCCTATATTGCTAGATGTCTTCTGGAAGAATGAAACTCTCTGAAACCCTTGAATATGAACATCTCTGAAGATCAATGATTTCCTCTGGATGAAGAAACCTCTGCTGGCAATAAATCAAGTATTATTTCACACCCTCTGAATTGCTTCCGATGGAGATGGCTCGTTCCCCAAGGAATTCGAACTTGAAACCCTAAAGCTTCTTGCTCAGATCAAAGTTGATCAATTCTCAAATTCAATAATCATCATATGGCCCAAACCCCAAGGCAAATGCACTATAATGCTCAAAAGTGCAATTTCCTCAATAATAGGGTTTTAATAAAATATTCACTTTTAATTCTTTTAATTCTTCCATAGTCTCAGCCAAAATATTTTATTATAATTTAATGATCAATTTTGGTCCCTTCTAATGATGGCGCACCCTTCAAGAAGAATCACTTAAGTTATAATTTAATATTATAACTTTATATTATAATCATTAAATAATTAATATTTAATTAATACAATTAAATATTAATATTTCTCTCGTTACTCATCCTATGACTGTTCCGTCTGAAGCTGACGAACACTGAAGTGATTCTGAATGCTGCCAAAGCCATACTGCTAAAAATAGCAGGGGTCCCACGCTGACTGCCAGGAACTGCTAAAAATAGCAACTCTGCAAGAAGTCTCCGATCGAGCCCAAACGAAAGCCTACTGATCAAACTCTACCAACTGAAGCTGAGCCAAGCTCCGAAGTGACCCTCTATCCAGTCTATCGGCCTACAAGGGTCGTGTGATAGGCCAATCCTGTACTCCGAGAGATGTCACTGAGAAGGGGACATGACAATCCGCCCCTCCTGAAATTGCTTGTCCTCAAGCAATCTCAATGCCGGATGCTGCAGAATCTCCTCGCTCTCCCATGTCGCATCCTCAACAGGCAAATCTCTCCATTTCACCAGATATTCCCTGATAGTCCTCCGACGCAACTGTCTCTCCCTATACTCCAGGATGGACTCAGGTACTAAAATCAACTTTCCCTCATCATCTAAGGGAGGTAGAACTACAGATGGTATCACACGATGACCCAATGCCTTCTTGAGGCGTGATACATGAAAAATGTTGTGTACCCTGCTCTCTGCTGGAAGCTCAAGCTCGTAAGCCACCTCGCCAACTCTCCTCAGGATCCTGAAAGGACCGTAATAACGTGGCTTGAGCTCTCTGACCCACTCTTCTTAAGAGTGGACTGACGGTAGGGCTGCAGCATGAGGTAAACCATGTCACCAACCTCGAAATGCCTCTCCGTCCTCTTCTGATCTGCATACTGTTTCTGCTGATTTTGTGCCTTGACTATATTTTCCTTGAGAGCCCTCATAGTGTCCTGACTCTCCTGCAACCAACCTCCTGCACTCGGCACTCTACTGTCGCTCAGTAGCAAATCAAGGAAACTCGGCGCCTCATACCCGTACAACGCCATGAAGGGTGACATCTGAATGGTCATATGGAATGTCGAGTTATAACAATACTCACACAAATGTATCCATTTGACCCATGCCTTCTGCTGCCCTGCTATATAATTCCTGAGGTACCCTTCCACCCACTTATTTACTATCTCCGTCTGCCCATCTGTCTGTGGATGATAACTCGTGCTCGGAGTGAGCTCGGTCCCACAAAGTCTGAAAACCTCTTGCCAGAAGTTACTCAGGAACCGACTATCTCTGTCGCTCACAATGCTCCGAGGCAACCCATGAAGTCTGAATACCTCGCGAAAGAATACCTCTGCTACCTGTGTAGCTGTATAAGTCGTGGTGATCGGAAAGAAGTGGGCATACTTCGTAAGCCGATCCACAACTACATATATGCAATCACGCCCTTGGGCTTTAGGCAAGCCCGTAATAAAGTCCATCGACAGGCATTCCCACTTCCTGTCAGGAATCGGAAGTGGCTGCAACAAACCTGCCGGGTACGTGTTCTCCTGCTTGTTTTGCTGACAAACAGGGCACTCACGCACATACTGAAGAACATCTCCCTTGAGTCCTTTCCATGTGAACCTCTCCCGTATCTGCCTGTAAGTTTTGAAGTATCCGGGATGTCCTGCTGTAGGCATGTCATGAAAGGCCCGCATAACGATGTTCTTCACCTCAGAACCTGGGATCAAGAATATCCTGTTCTTGTAAATGATCAAGTCATTTACAAGCGTATACCTGGTATCAACTGCTGATCCCTCAACAATGCTGGAGGCCCAACTATCCTTGGCATACTCTGCCACTATCATATGCCTCCAATCCTCCGAGATATGAACCATAGTGCTCAAATACGGTCTACGTGAAAGTGCATCAGCCACTACGTTCTGTGTACCTTTGATATATGAGATATCAAAGTCATAAGCCTGCAACTTACTGACCCACTTCTGCTGTCTATCATTGAGATCTCGCTGCCCCAAGAAGTGTCTCAAACTGTTATGATCAGTTTTAATGCAAAATTTGCTGCCAACAAGATATTGTCGAAACTTTGCTAAGGCATGCATAATCGCGAGCATCTCCTTATCATATATGCTATACAGTCTCTCTGGTCCTCTGAGCTTGCGGCTCTCATACACAATCGGGTGCTTGTCCTGCATAAGCACCGCACCAATGCCCTCACCTGATGCATCGCACTGAAGCTCGAACGGCTTCGTAAAGTCAGGTAGTGCCAAAACAGGGCATGTGGTCATCAACTCCTTGAACTTCATAAAACACTCCTGTGCCTCAGAAGTCCAAACAAAAGCCCCCTTCTTCAGTAAATCTGTCATCGGGGCTGCATGTCGTGAATAACCATTCACGAATCTGCGGTAGAACCCACATAAACCGAGAAACCCTCTCAACTGTGTCAGGTTTGCCGGTGTAGGCCAATCAACAATGGCGCGGATCTTTTCAGGATCCATACGCACTCCATCTGCACTGATAATATGACCTAGATATAGCAATTCGGTCATCCCCAAGTCACACTTGGATTCCTTGGCGTACAAGGACTCCCTCTCCAAAATACTCAATACGGTCTCCAAATGAGCCAAGTGCTCCTGCCATGTTTGCTGTATATGAGAATATCATCGAAGAAGACTAACACAAACCTCCTCAGTAATGAATGAAAAACCCTATTCATCGTAGACTGAAAGGTAGCTGGCGCATTAGTGAGCCCAAATGGCATCACTACGAACTCAAAGTGCCCACAATGACATCTGAAGGCTGTCTTCTCTATGTCCTGCTCACGGACCCTGATCTGATGATAACCCGACCGTAAATCAATTTTGGTAAAGTAACAGGCACCATGGAGCTCATCAATAAGCTCGTCAATCCTCGGTATCGGGTACCTGTTCTTAATTGTCCTCTTATTCAGGATCCTGTAATCAATGCACATGCGCAATGTTCCATCCTTCTTCTTAACCAAGACAACCGAAGAAGCGAATGGCGATTTGCTAGGTCGAATGTGACCCATAGCAAGTAACTCCTTTATTGTCTTCTCTATCTCATCCTTTAACCTCTTAGGATGCCTGTAAGGAGTTATCATCACGGGCTTAGCGCCCTCCTCGAGCTCAATAATGTGCTCTATGCCCCTGTCTGGAGGTCTACCTGGCGGAATATCACTGAACACCTTATCATGCTTAATCCTCAACTTCTGAATGTCCGGATGATATTCTATCTTTTGCTGTCCCTCCTGTATAGGTGCTAAATGACACTCGGCAGCCCACTCTACCATGTCGTGACGCATGAGCCGCTCCATCCGACGAAAAGAAATTGTTTTGATGTCGCTGTCCCGTATTGCTTTTAATATGTGTGTCTTCCCATTGACATCAAAACGGATCTCCATATCCTTGAGACGAAGAGTGACTTCCTCCAATGAATGAAGCCACTTCATTCCCAAGACCAAATCGATATCCCCCATGTTAACAACATAGTAATCAGCCTTGAACTCATAATTGTTCAAGCGTAAAGGGAGATCCTTTATCATGCGTTCACACCTCAGCGTGTGCCCGTCGGCTACCTTAACTCTAATCCCTTCGAACTCCTCAGTGATGAGTCCGCGTTTTTCAACAAACCTAGCATCAATGAAATTATGTGTGGCTCCTGTATCAAGAAGGGAAATGACCCTCTGTCCTGCTAACACACCACGAATCCTGAATGAGCCCTCCTGCTGAATGCTAGATAGGCGTGCCTCCTGTATCTGAAGCTCTGACTCTATCTCTGTCTTAGGCTCTGAAGCCTCTGACTCTGAATCCTCGGAACTCTCCTGCTGTTCGGAATTTTCTGATTCTGAGTCCTCATAATATGCCCACATCACTCGATTTGCCTTGCCCTTAGGTCTTAGAGGACAATCGTGATTGGCGTCATACGGTCCTTTGCAGTAGAAGCAAAGCTTCTTCCTGCGTAGGTCATTAAGGGCCTCACGATCCAAAGGTGGTGCTGCTGATTTACCTTTTGAATCGTTTTTAAAGTCTGATTTTTCTTTGTTAAAATCAGATTTGTCCTTATTTCTGTTAAAGCCCTTATTATCTCTGAATGATGAAGAACCTCTGGAGTTAAATCTACTAGAAGGTGCTGCTAACTCCATGCTTCGTGCTTTCTTCATCGCCTCCTGTAAAGAAGGAGGATCAAAGGCTTTGATCCAACCTCTCAGTGGCTCTGTCAAACCCTCCAGGAAGAGTACTACCAATCGCCTCTCTGAAATGTTCGGAACCATGACTGATAACTTCTGAAAATCACCAATATAGGACTCCAAACTGCCACTCTGTCTCAACTGAGCCAAGTCTCTGAAGTAGGATTCTGGATCCTTCCTGTCAAACCGCTCAACCAATCTGTCCACAAACTCCTGGTATGACGTGATCCTATCATGCTGTAAGGTCACCATACCGTGGTGCCACCAATCGTAAGCTACTCCCTCAAGATGCAGTGTCGCATAACGGATAGCATCTCTCTCAGCCATCGGGCGTAATGTGAGGAATGTGTCTAACTTACTAATCCATGCCTGGGCTGTCACCTTGCCACTACCATCGAACATCGCTAGATTGAGTTTGTTTGTAGCATGTTTTAGGTCATTGTTCTGATGTCTAGGTCTCCAATCCTGTCGTCCTCTGCGATATTCTCTCCTCTGTGTAACAAATCGGTCAAAGGAAATCCTCTCTCTGACATCAGGTGGTACTAACTCCCACTCCTCGTTCGCTGCCATAAGTGTATCTACGAACAACTCCTCATGCTCCTCACCTGCAATAGCCTCATCGGGCTCCTGTCTCACAAAAGTAGGCCTAGTGGGCCTGTCTGCTGTCCGTGAAACAGTCCTAGGTGCTCTCCGAGATCCTGCATCACTCCTGTTATCGTCACGCTGTGGTGACGGTCTCCTCTGTATACCTAATCTCTGGATTGCCACTGCCAACTGCTGTAGCACATCGTTAGACTGCCACTGACCTGCTCGTAAGTCTCTGAGAGTGTCTAAAACCTCGACATCATCCTGATCTCTAGGGTTATTAGGAACCTCTGTTCTAGGTATATCTGCTCTGTCAGCCTTGTCATTCCTGTCAGCCATGTTTCCTGGCTGCCTACTCAAACTCCATTGCCTGTCAATCAAGGCACGTCTGTGTGTATAATACCTGTATGGTTCAAACTCGTCTGGCTACATATGATGGCTAAACCCTCAGGATGGCAGGATTTAGCTCTGATACCACTGTAGAAACCCTAGTTTCCCCAAAATCTCTGTATCTGACTGTTTTTAGGTTTTTCGGAAGGTTTTTGATTTTTTTGACGTTTTGAGTTTTTTGCATGAAATGAAAGAATGCGATTTTTCTTGGAAAGAATAATAAATTCTATAAAAAATACTAAATGGCCAACATGCATAAGAATTACAAGATATATTGAAGGCGTTTCATCTATTGCTCATATAGGTTCAATACAACATAGATCTGATTGCACGCAATAAAGAATTCAAGCTTTTATTGAGGTAAAAACCTGGTAAACAGCAAGCTGTAGGTGATTAGAAATCTGGTACGGCTGAGATGAAGACTTGTTTCTCCTCCTGTCTGATGGTCTCTAATGATGCCAGACAAGTGTGCGCCCAAACTGGAGATGATAAGCTACCCTCAATGCAAGCGATTTACTCACAAGAAGAAATACGCCTTATTTAAGATGGTACGGCCTGGTACTGCTGGTACGGCCTGAGTACAAATTGCTGCAATGAATAAAAATGTACGGCCTCTTTAGGGGTCTCTGGATGCAAAGACTATGTGCGCCTATATTGCTAGATGTCTTCTGGAAGAATGAAACTCTCTGAAACCCTTGAATATGAACATCTTTGAAGATCAATGATTTCCTCTGGATGAAGAAACCTCTGCTGGCAATAAATCAAGTGTTATTTCACACCCTCTGAATTGCTTCCGATGGAGATGGCTCGTTCCCCAAGGAATTCGAACTTGAAACCCTAAAGCTTCTTGCTCAGATCAAAGTTGATCAATTCTCAAATTCAATAATCATCATATGGCCCAAACCCCAAGGCAAATGCACTATAATGCTCAAAAGTGTGATTTCCTCAATAATAGGGTTTTAATAAAATATTCACTTTTAATTCTTTTAATTCTTCCATAGTCTCAGCCAAAATATTTTATTATAATTTAATGATCAATTTTGGTCCCTTCTGATGATGGCGCACCCCTCAAGAAGAATCACTTAAGTTATAATTTAATATTATAACTTTATATTATAATCATTAAATAATTAATATTTAATTAATACAATTAAATATTAATATTTCTCTCGTTACTCATCCGATGACTGTTCCGTCTAAAGCTGACGAACACTGAAGTGATTCTGAACGCTGTCAAAGCCATACTGCTAAAAATAGCAGGGGTCCCACGCTGACTGCCAGGAACTGCTAAAAATAGCAACTCTGCAAGAAGTCTCCGATCGAGCCCAAACGAAAGCCTACTGATCAAACTCTGCCAACTGAAGCTGAGCCAAGCTCCGAAGTGACCCTCTATCCAGTCTATCGGCCTACGAGGGTCGTGTGATAGGCCAATCCTGTACTCCGAGAGATGTCACTGAGAAGGGGACATGACAATATGTTCCTTCATTATATTGATGATGTAAATTTGAAATGTATTTAGAAACATAAAGAAATTATTCCTGTAATTTTTTGGTAGTATATTTTCTTGTGCGATTGTTCCTATCATATTACACAGATATTAAGATGAATTTCTGACAATAAGAGGAAACCGATATCAAAGAGCAAGCAATGATTTCTTTTCTAATGCAACTTGAATTATCTAAATGGCCTAGCTCAAAAAGATCACCAATGTATGCAGAATGCCTGAAGACACAATTCTGTTCTATGTTCTATCAGACGCCATCCTCTTGGGATGACGTATTTCTTAGTTTGTTTCTATAATTCTGTTCTCGGGCAGAGAGGTGAATTAATAATGCAGAAGAGAAGTCATATGAATGAAATCCTCAAATTATTATCATATGTGTATTCCCCCAATAGTTTTTGCAATGAGGCCAATTACAATAGAGTCAATGAGTCTAGCAACACCAATGATCAAATTAGCAATATCAGTTTCTTATATTCAAAATATTCAAAATATTATTGCTAAGTGAATACATCACCTGAATTGTTGTATCTCTCCACATTTTCTGATTCCTTACTCACCTCTTTCAACCTTATACTGGATTGATCATAGGATGAGGACAATTCATAAATATACATAATCTACTTATGTTTATATTAAAGAGTTACCATTACTTATAAGGCTTAATAATTGCTGCAAGCATGATCATATATAATATATCTATATATCCTAAATAAACATATACATATTATTATTCTTAGTTGGTTCCCATTTATAATGATTACTTTGGTATATATATTCCACATGTATATATATCTATATCTATAATAATATTAAACTTACTCTAACCATCCCTATATGAAATAAACTATGATCATTATTATATTGAACAAAACATGGATTAGAATTAACATACATACTTCTGCTAACTGTTTTATTCCTTCCTCTTTATTCACATCCCATTCCATACAATTTCCCCCATTGCTTGAAGGCCTCTCCCTTTTAAATATCCCCAATTAGATAAGGGGTATGTCTTTTGGTGGCAATCACACCATTTCAAAGCAGCACACCTCTTTGTATATGCTAATACCTTCTCACTTAACCGCTGCCCTTTCATAAACAATGTTGATTAGTTTGTTGTATTTATTTGTTTATTTTCTTTTATTTTAAATTTTATATTTAGCCTACGAATTGGGCTTGGGTTATTTTATGATTATAATATTTATGGTAGTCATTTATTATTATTATTTAGTGAGGCATAGTTTCTTATTGTTTTGATATTTCCAATTAATGATATTAATTGTTATTATTTACTGTGATAGTATGATGTTAATTGTTATTATTATTTACTATGATATCAATTACATTATTATTTACTAAGGCATAGATAATATCAGTTTCTTGTGACTTTCTATTATTATGATATTTTAATTTAATGATATTAATTGCTTTATTTAATAGATAATTGTATCATTATCTATACTAATTATACTTATGATAATAATAGTTAAATGGCAATTTCTTTTGATATTTATTTAGTTTTGTGTTTCAATATTTCATATTTGGTGTTACAATTTTGGGGACATGACATCCAATCACTGTATGGATCTATCGCATCCAAATCAATTGGATTATCTGATATTTCCTCTACCTTTCTTGTGCGCAATCGAAGATTATATTGCACATAGACAAGGTCATTGAGGCGTTTTTGAGCTAGTTTGTTCATTTTCTTTGTGTGGATGGCCTCAAACAAGCTCCAATTGCACTCACAATTGGATGAACTACAAGGTTGGCATAAGACACATAGGGAAAATATTTGGAGATTTGGGGTATTTCCACCCCAATTTGTCCACCAAACATCTACAAAAGAAATTAAGAGTTAGAAACTTAGAAAGGAAAGTCAAAGGTTCAAAACATATTTTATCAAATTATCTAATTATCAATATTTGTAACTTGTAACTTGTAAAATTCAAATTTTATACTTGGTGATTGATTGTTTATTGCTCTCTTTACCAGCTCTGAAGAAAAGAGTGCACCCTTTTTTCCCTATAATTTTGTAATTCATTAACAATGAGGTCTGCCACCTCAACCTCAGGTGTCATCCTCTGAATGCAAGTAGTGAGGCCCTCCATAACCTCTCCAGTAGGATTTGCATAGGTGCATGAATGGAAGAAACAGGGGTTCAAGATGTACCTTGCTGCATGGATGGGTTTGGTGGACTTGATGGTTTCACCTCCTATCAATAATCTCCCAAATGGGATCAAACTTGAGGCTGTCCCCTTTATAATAATTTCTTATAGCCTCCTTGGCCCTATCCATGGCCTCATAAAGATACCCCATTGGGGTTTTATCCCCACCACCAAGCGGAGAACTCTAACCAAGGGCTCCGACACCTACAATATAAAAATGCAAAATGATTAGAGTTACAAATTTACAATGAAAGACATTAAAAAAAATATTCAACTTGAATTTAAATTCAAAGTTTTAAAGTTACCTTCACAATCTCTGTAGCTCTTTGTGCAAAGAGGTTGTCGAAGACAATGCGTGCAACTCTCTCTCCTTCCGGCTTCTTCGAATAAGTTGATTCTAGCCATGCTTGACTCACAAACATTTGTTTCAAAGCCGTCAATGCACCAAGAATGCTTTGCAACGTTAAGAAAATCGTTGCAAACCTTGTCACACCAGATCTCACTAACTCTTTCCCTTTGGTGTGATCCCTCATCAAGTGAAGAACCCAAAGGTGATTGTAGATAAATTTAGTGATCCTCCATGCATCCTCTACAATCGGTGTGACCCAATCTAATTTGCCTATGTCCTCCAAAAGAAGGTCAAAGACATGGGTGGCACAAGGTGTCCAAAAAATTGTGTGGTGTTTATCTTGGAGGATTCTTCTTGTTGCCACATATGCTGTTGCATTGTTAGTACACAATTTTAATTTGTAAACAAAAAAATAGCTTAAATTAATCATAAATTAAACTTTAAAAACATAAATTTATCAAAAAAATTAAATTAAGTTTAACTAACCTCCCACTCAATCTGTGCAAGAAGGTGCCTTGTAGCCTTTTCCTGCAATTGTCAATGCGGTAACCAAATTGTGCCAGTAAGGAGAGCTTGCCACATTGAAAGGGATGTTGTTGGAATACCAAAAATCTGCACAAGCAATATCTGCCTGCTCATGCACCTCCCTATTCCACCCAGTTGCCTCTAAGGAAGGTTGTGCACCAGGTGTGTTTCTAGGCACAAAAAAATCATGCATGCGTGCAGGTGCTCTACTAGAGGTAGATGAAGGGCTCGTGGTGGTGGTGGGTTGCCTTCGCATACGTGGACCATGAAGAGAGCCCACTATGCCCGCCAATCATCATCTGACTCAAGGGTGGCTGAAGCACCTTGAGAAGAAGCTATGGTTGCTTGCATTGCTACCTTTGCCTTCTCTCTTTGCAATTTTTTTTCTTCTGCAACTGCAAGTATGGCATTCATTTGTCTTTTTATTTCTTCTACGGTGTTAGGACAAGCCTTAGCATCGCATTGAGGAATGCCTACAAGGTGGTATTTGAGGCAATTGATGCCTCCACGTAATACTCTTTCGCATTTAATGCGAAAGACTGAGCCAGGTTCGGGTCCTTGATAAGCTTATTTCCAAGCAGGATCTCTAGCTCCTGCAGGACGAGCGCCTACAAATCCCCTAGGCATGGATGGGGCAGAGCTTGAGGCAGAATAGGATGCAAAAGCCATTATCAATTAACCTACACACACAATGACAAAGTGAAAGCACGTCGTGTTAGTTTTTTGATAGAAAATTTTAAAACAAGCTAAATTAGATTAAATCAAAATAGATTACTTTAAATTAGTAAAAATCTAAACTAATCTAAGATTCTAAACATTTTCATAAAAAAAAAGGATTAGAAAAAGAAAATAATAACTAGGGTTTCAAAAAAATGTAAAAAATCAGAAAATTACTTTAAATTAGTAAAAAATTAAGCTAATCTAAGATTGTAAATATGTTTTTCAACAAATAAAAATGATTCAAATTAAAAAAAATACTAGGGTTTGAAGAAAATTAAAAAAAAATGAAAAAATCAGAAAAATATGTAAAAAAATTAAAAAAATATGTCAAAAAATCTTGTTTTGATGAATCTAAATCTTGTTTTGATCAATATAAATGTATTTAAATCTTTTTTACACTACATTCATGATGTTTTTTAAAGATAGAATCAACAAAAATGAAGAAAAAAAAAGAATAAGAAAAATCAGAAAACCTACTTGGAAATCCAATTTGCCTTCGAAATTCGATGAAAATCCCTTTCAAATCTCTTTTCCTCAATGCAAATTTGCTGTAAATAGGTGGAAAATGGCTGGGAGAGTTATTTTGCTCAAGAAAGAATGAAAAACGAGTGAAGAGATGAAGTGAAATGGGCTTCCGTGTGACCTTTTGGTCTAATTGCGTGAGTTTTTTTGAAAAACTCAGTGAGCTTTTGAGAAAAACTTGGCGAGTTTTTGCTGTGAGTACTTGCTTCAAAAACTCGTTTTGCAAAAAAACTCGCGAGTTTTCAAAAACTCATCGAGTTTTTTGTGAGTTTTTCAACTATGGCCAAAAATATTAGGAAGTTGTTATTTTCATGCTTTTCTCCTCAATTTGGGACAATGGATAAGCAAAAAGACAACTTTTTCTAAAAATAGAAAGTTTGATCTTTGGTATTCACTAAAATCACTTGCCTTAATATTGAACCCTTCAAAGTGACAACTTTATGCTAAGAAGATAATCTGTAATGTCCCCATATTAGAGACATAAAATGCGCAGATTAAAATTTTGATTTTTAAGATTGTTTGATAAAGAGCAATGGAAGATTGAGGGAATAAGATAAATGAAATGCATTATTATCAACTAGTGCATAACTAACATAATCTGATATGATTTATTACTCTTGATCAGAATAGATCTTTTCCTTATTTCTCTCCCTAACCTTATGGGATGGTAGATTTACTGTGCCAAGGGTGCGTGCACCATCTCGAGTTGGACACCCTCAAGGATTGGTTACCTATCTTGGGCTTCGTCCAGCATGGATGGATTGGACACCTTCAAGGATTGGTTACCTGTCTTGGGCTTCGTCCAACATAGATGGATTGGACACCCTCAAGGATTGGTTACCTGTCTTGGGCTTCGTCCAACATAGATTTACCCGCCTTCCCTTCCACACTTCCTATCCTCATCAAGCGTTACGACAGAGTTTTTGGGCGAAGACTATCTCTCAAGATAAAAACCATAATAGCCATTGAGACACAATAATTGCTGTAAGCAATATTATTGTGGCTAGACAAAAAGCATCCATTTATTTCTATATGTGAAATTCACTTATGTTGTATATATGAATCACAATATATATTTATAAATCATAATATAATTAAATATATTTATAAGCATCCTAACATTATTTTATTTATGACATTACCATAATGATCATATTATGCATCTAATATTCTCTTATTCCTAATTGGATCAATAATTACTTTGCATGGATATATATATGTATATGTACGTATATATTGTATATGTCAATCACCTATTATATATGTAGTAATCATCATAAATTTAGATATATTTATCAATCTTAATATATTTAAATATATGTATCAATCACGTTTAGATACATTTACCAATCATCTATGATATATTTATAAATCACTATATATTTAAGTATATTTATCAATTATTAGTTGTCATTTAAATTCTTAATATATTTATCCATCATCTCAATTTATTATATATTTGACCATAACATCTTCTAAACATATTAAGGTATTTATCACTGTTGTTTAAGACAAGATTAGGAAATTACTTACCTATTATTTAACAAAATGCTCACCATACTAACTGCTGATTGGTCTGCAGATATTTCTCCTTCTTCACCAGCCACTATGCCATATCTTTCTTATTCTATCCCTTCCCTTGATTCCCTCATTATTTTAATACCGAGATTACTTATCATCTTTTTATTATCTGCAAATCTTTCTCTTGAATATATCCCCTGCTGCTCCTTCCTATCCCCCTTTAACTTAAAACGATTCTCTCTTAATACCCCGATATGTCCAAAAGACAGTCCTCACACCCCTTTGACTGGGACGTATCTCTTTAGCTTAAGTATTGTCTTTGAGAATAGATGTTAATCGTTGTTTAACCCATAAATGAATCGCTGCATTAACCATCGCTGTGTTTCAAGTATAATTGCTGTTATGAATCGGTGCATCATTAGGTTTTAATAGTAGTTAGGAAATTACTGCCTTAGCATTTAGTAATGTTTTGTGCTTATTAAGAGTTTATTTGGATGCCCATATTAATACTGATACTTTATGATGTTTATTTATTTATTTAATTGATGTCTGAATGTTATCATATTTTATTTTTTCATTATTTTAATATTCATATTATTTTATATTTACATGTTTTATTAGTTTTATATACTTTATTTAATATTTATTTTCTATATTAGTTTATATGATTAAATTGTATTTATCATTATAATATCATTTGTAGTGATATTAAGATTTACATTTCATATATTATTATATATGTATTTTTGATATTTATTTTATTTGTTTTATGTTTGATAATTATAGTTATAATAATGGCAATTAGTTCCATTTATTTTTTTAATTTGTATTTCAATATTTCAAATTTAGCCTTACAATTTCGGGGACATGACATAATCTTCATAAATGATTCTATCTCAATGTGCTGGAGAAGATTTGTCTTAGCCTCGATCCTTCCTGTTTGTGTCTAGTATCTTCCATCATAGTCTTTCTTTGAACTTCACCCTTTATTTTCTCTACTGATGTTGGAGCTGAAACCTCCTTTAGAATTCATAGCTTGATAATTTTCTTGACAAGCAACCTGAATACATCATTAGTTGATCAAGATAGACCAACATGTAAGGACTTAATCATTTTGATAAGAAAGATAACATAGTTGACATTGATGTGACAAGAATGAATTAACATTAGGCTACATATATGATTAAAAACAATTTTTTTAGGGAACCAAAACTAGTACTAGAATACAAAAAAATATTTTACAAAGCCTATGGTTTGCAACATGCCCATGTTGCAAAGGATCCTTGCTGCCACTTGTAATATTTCATTGAGACATAATGCAAAAATAAAACACCACATAATAGAAAAAACACACATTCACCTCAAACACCCACAACTTGAAAACAAGCTATAACTCAAATCAGCCACCATAGGAACCCTACAACACATTTTTTGCAAAAAGAAAGTTGATAGACCATAGAAAGAAAGCTCCTCATGTGTTAGAAAAATACCATCTTACCTTACTATCAATACAAAACACCATACATGAGCTTAATGAAGCCACCTTGCACCTTTGAAAAGACCAGTCATATTGAATATGGATGGTTCCAAGAACTATAATTCAAAACTTTTCTTCTTATTAATGAGATGAGAGCACTTAACCCCTCACAATCAGCCACCTTAGAGCTTACCAATTTTGGCAATACTATTTTTGTAAGTCTTTGATAACATTTATTGAATCCCCTTCCGTAGACAACTTTTTACAACCTTTTGTTCTAGCCAAAGAAAACCTAGCTATCATTGCCTCCTATTCCACTTCATCATTGGATTTCTTATTCAACAAGGAGCCACCTTTTTTTTTTGAAGAATCACAAATAACAACACCTACCCCCATTGCACTAGAATTACTTTGAGATGCCCTATCAAAGTTCAATTTTGAAAAGCCGATCGAAGGAGGGCTCCCTTTTGTTAGTTTTTTCAATGATCAGATAATCAAAACTGAAAGTAATCAGAAAATGCTGCACTCAAGACAATAAACACAGAAAGATACCTTGGGAAAACACTCCAACCTGAGGGAGAAAAACCCAGCCAATATATCTCTTATATATTGATAGAATAAGAGCAGAAATCTGCTTACAACTTAGGCACAACACAATCCCGATTTGATACAATGAATAATAGCACCTCTCTTAGATGCAAGATACAAATGAATATGTTTCTCCTTGAAATCGACTTGCTGCTACAGAATGATGATCTGCTGCTTGCGCCTGAACTTCTTCTACATAATGCGAACTTGATAATGAACTTGATGATCAAATGAATGATCTTCATCTAGCATTTATACATATGCCAATGAAGAGACGTGTCTTTACCAACCAAGAGGTTGGCCTCAAATAAAGGACGTGTCTCATAAATAAATCGTGCCTCTTGAAAAGTCAGCCCTTTAAGAAATAATAATTAAATGTTAATTATTAAATATTACATCATTAATATATTATTTTATGAAGCACCCCTTCATTAAGTAAATCGCTTGAATAAATTAAATAGCCACAAGGCTATATTTAATTTATTACTGCCTGGAAGTGATTCGACAGAAGCTGAATACATCAACACTCCCTCTCAGCTAGGGAGAAATACTTCCAGCTGTGTAGGACATATCACCTCATCGTGATGTCAATCTCCATGGCTACACCCATGTAGAATAGGGCATATCACCTCATCGTGATATCGACCACCATGGCTACACCCATGTGTCGAAAGGAGCTTATCACCACATTGTGATAGCATATCACCTCATTGTGATATAAACCATCATGGCTATACCCATGTATGGTATGTACAAGTGCTCATCACTCACCGTGATGTTGTCACCTCATCGTGACGTTTCACCATGGCTCTCCTAGAGGGTGTAAACACAAGTACAAGAAAATCATCATGGACTCTCTCACGTGATGTTGTCATGGAGTCACACACATGATATCCACCACGGCTCTCCTAGAGGGTGGAAACAAGGGCTTGCACCTCAAATCTCTCTTATAGAGAGAAATGCATTAACGCAAAACATAGAAGATCACTGAAGTTGAGACTCCCTCTTAGCTAGGGCTTCATTCTCCACAATACCAAGCTTGTCTCAGAAGTACACAAACTTTACTCTGGAGAGGGGCTTGGTGAGAATGTCTGTCGTCTGCTCATCAGTGCTAATGTACTTCAACTGAATTGCTTTCCTCAATACCATATCTCTAATATAGTGGTATTTGATCTCAACATGCTTGGTCTTGTCATGAAACACTGGATTGACAAAAAGCTTCACACAACTTTGATTATCACAATGAATGATGGTAGGCTCCAATGATTGTCCAAACAATCTTGCAAGAAGCTTACGAAGCCACACTGCTTCTCGAGCTGCCATACATGCTGCAATGTATTCTGCCTCTGCGGTGCTCAGTGCCACTGAAGACTGCTTCCTGCTACACCAGAAGATCATAGCAGACCCCAAACTGAAACAACATCCAGAGGTGCTCTTCCGATCAGTGATGCAACCTGCCCAATCGGAATCAGTATAACCATGCAACTCCAAATCCACACCAGAAGAATATCTCAAGCCATACCCAACTGTGCCACAAAGGTATCTCAGAACATGCTTTGCTGCAACTAGATGAATTTGCCTTGGTTCACACATGAATTGACAAAGTGCACTCACTGCATAGCAAATATTTGGTCTCGTATTGACTAGATACATCAATGATCCAATCGACTGCTTGTACATAGCAGGATGCACAAGATCTGAACTAGCTACAGCCTCCTTAAGCTTCTGAAAGTTAGTCTCCATAGGCGTAGACATGGATTTACAATCCATCATACCAAATCTCTTCAAGATATCAATGGTATACTTTCCTTGACTCAGAATTATTCCATCAAATTTCTGCCATGCTTCTAAGCCAAGAAAGTAGTGCATGAGTCCAAGATCCTTCATTTCAAATTCAGAAGCTAGCTCCTTCTTGCATTTGAAAATGAGGTGTTCTTCTCCAGTAAGAATTAGATCATCAACATATAGAACTAAGATCAATGCTTCACCATTAATCACTTTGAAGTAAAGGTTAGAATCAACATCATTCTTAGAGAAACCCAAACTCAATAGATATTGATCAATTCTTTCGTACCAAGCATGAGGAGCCTGCTTAAGGCCATACAATGCCTTCTTCAGCCTGCAAACATGAGACTCCTTCCCATGAACCTCAAAGTCATCAGGTTGCTCAATATATACCTCTTCCTCAATTACACCATTTAGAAATGTTGTCTTCACGTCCATTTGGTGTATTTTCCATCTTTTAGATGCTGCAAGAGCAATGATGGTCCTGACAGATGTATAACGAGCAACTGGGGCAAATGTTTCCTCATAATCTATCCCTTCTTTTTGTGAGAACCCTCTAGCTACAAATCTAGCCTTGTACGTCTCAATGCTCCCATTTGCTGCATGCTTGATTTTGAAGAGCCATTTAGAAGATACCACAGATTTGCCTTCAGGTTTAGGTACGATGTCCCAAACATTATGTTGAGGATAGAGTGATATTCCTCAGACATAGCATCTTTCCAAACTTGTTGACTTGTAGCTTCCTCGACACTGGAAGGCTCAGACTCAATCATTTGACTCATCAATGCAACATAGTTTGAAAACTTCTGGGGTCTTTTGCTTTCTCTGAAAGTTTCTCTAGGAGCTGCAAAGTTTTCTGCCTCTTGCATTGTTCACCTAGCCCATAGAGGTCTCTTTCTACCAATGAAAATGTCGGTAGGCCCATCAGTAGGTTCCAAAGCCTCAACTGGTTCAACAACTTCTTTTGGATCAGTAGTCTCCCTCTAAATCTCAGGATGGTCAACTTCCATGTCCCGAGGAGACTCTTGGTCTTCATTGTCTATCTCCATATGATGACCTTTGGATCTTTTGAATGCAACATCTTCTTCAAATGCATCATCCCTACTGATCTCAATTGACTTCTAACCAGGAATGTAAACTCTGTAGGCTTTTGAAGTCTCACTGTAGCCCACAAATATTCCCTTCTTGCCAGATGGTTCCAATTTTGTCCTTTTATCTTTAGAAATATGAATATACACAAGACAGCGAAATATTCTCAAATGTCTGACTTCAAGTTTTACACCTGTGAAGGTTTCCTCAAGTGTTATGTCCTCCAAGATACGATGAGGGCATCGATTCAGGACATACACAACTATCCTAGAAGCTTCAGCCCAAAGGAAGGTTTGTAGATCCTGATCATGAATCATGGCCTTAGCTGCTTCTACAATGGATCTGTTCTTCCTTTCTGCTACACCGTTTTGTTGAGGATTGTAAGGGACACAAAACTCCCTCTTAATCCCTGCTTCAATGCAAAAACTACAGAAGCTGCCGGAAATGTACTCTCCACCGTTATCAGATCTCAGAACTTTGATCCTCTTCCCGGACAAGTTTTCCACTTGAGCTTTGAATTCCTTGAATTTCTCAAGTACTTCCTCTGATTCTTTAGTCTTTAAGAAATAAATCCAAGTCTTTCTAGAGTAGTCATCAATAAAAATGACATAATACAAGAAACCACTCAAAGAAGCAACAGACATTGGACCATACAAATCAGAATGAATAAGATCTAGAATACATTTAGATCTACTTTCACTACTATGGAAAGGTCTTTTAGTGTTCTTACCCAATGCACATCCTCGACAAGTACCTTCATGCTCCTGGCTCAATTTGGGAATGCCGGTGACCATCTTCTCCAAGGTTGGAAGAGCACGAAAGTGAATGTGAGCAAATCTTCTATGCCAAAGCTCACATGAACTTGAAGCATCATGCAACAAGGCTGTTAGAGGACGGGTGGAGAGCTTGTAGAGATATTCTTGTCGAACACCAATCACACTGGCTGTCTTTATGTTAGAGTTCTTTGGCCATGCAAGAAATTTTCCTTCAGAGAATGCTACTTGATACCCCTTGTCTTCTAAGGCTGAAATTGAGGTAAGGTTCCTCTTGATGCTAGGTACAAATAGTACATCACTCAACTGCAAAGTGATTCCTGAATCTAGGTGAATAGTGGAGGTCCCAACGCCTTTCATAGAGTAACTTGCATCATCTCCAATTATTACTTGAACACTTGAATCTCTCATCACCAAATCTGAGAGATGTTCTCTAAACCCAGTGATGTGATGAGAGGCGCCACTATCAATCAACCAAGTGTTGCTATGTATTGGGACATTGCTTGATAAAGCAAAATAGAATAAGAATTCCTTTGAATCCTTTTGAGGGGAGATCTTATCCACATCCGCAAATGAAGCATGCTGCTTAGGCCTGGTCGGACAATCCTTTGCATAGTGACCAAACTTGTCACATCTAAAACATTGAACGCGAGATAGATCCCTCTTCTTCTTGAATGCAGGGGAACCATCTGACCCTTTATCTCTATTCCTCTTGAAGTATCCTTTCTTTCCTCCTTTTCCTTTCTTCTTTGAGGATTGAGCCGAAAGAACATGAATGTCTTCATTTGTAGAGTTTTGACCAATGCCTCTTGCAGCCAACCTAGACTCCTCTTGAATACAGTCTGCTCTCAAACAATCAAACTTAGGGATTTTTGATCTTGCACTTATACCTTGAATGTATGACTCCCAAGATGAAGGAAGACCATTGAGGGCCAACATGGTCAAATCCTTGCTATCAACAATATGCCCAATAGTAGAGAGCTGATCTCTCAACTCGGTGATCCTCATGAAGTAAGCGATGACAGATTCTCCTTTCATCATCTTGACATGATGAAGTTGCTGCTTTAATGCAAGTGCATGGCTTGTGTTGTTGATCTCATACATCTCCTCCAAAGTCTTAAGCATTTCTCTCATTGTCTTCAATTTAAAGATTATTGGAACAATATGATCCTTCATGGAATCAACTAACATCTTCTTCGCCTTAGTATCTATCTTCTTCCATTGAATCTTCTCTTCCTCATCAGTAGACTCGGGGACATTGCTCTCCACAAACTCATCCTATTCATTTTCCTCCAGGGTGAGCATAACTCTAAATCTCCAAGATGTGAAATTTGTTGCTCCCTCAAGTCTGTCCTCGATCTTAAGTCCGTTCACCATCTTGACGAAGAGATAGAAGTGATCAAAGATGAGAAAGAAAATAAAGAGTACTGTTGCAATACTTAATCTGATCAAGATCTTCTTCAAAACCACTCTGATACCATGTTAGTTATTTTAATGATTAGATAATCAAAACTGAAAGTAATCAGAAAATGCAGCACTCAAGACAATAAACACAACAAGATACCCTGGGAAAACCCTCCAACCTGAGGGAGAAAAACCCAACCAATATATCTCTTATATATTGATAGAATAAGAGCAGAAATCTGCTTACAACTCAAGCACAACACAATGCCGATTTGATACAATGAATAATAGCACCTCTCTTAGATGCAAGATACAAATGAATATGTTTCTCCTTGAAATCGACTTGCTGCTACATAATGATGATCTGCTGCTTGTGCCTGAACTTCTTCTACATAATGCGAACTTGATAATGAACTTGATGATCAAATGAATGATCTTCATCTAGCATTTATACATATGCCAATGAAGAGATGCATCTTTACCAACCAAGAGGTCGGCCTCAAATAAAGGATGTGTCTCATAAATAAATCGTGCCTCTTGAAAAGCCGGCCCTTTAAGAAATTATTATTTAAATGTTAATTATTAAATATTACATCATTAATATATTATTTTATGAAGCGCCCCTTCATTAAGTAAATCGCTTGAATAAATTAAATAGCCACGGCTATATTTAATTTATTACTGCCTGGAAGTGATTCGACAGAAGCTGAATACATCAACACCTTTTCCCTAACTACTATATTATTTTTATCTAAAATTCCATTAATAAGAGAAACAACTTGCAAGTTCCAAGCTTTCAAAATTTGAAGCTCTTTCAAAGAAAGGGACATGACTACCTTTTGAATATCTAGTTTCACAAATTCTACAAGAGTGCATTCAATTTGAGACGAGCACCATTGCCATGTGAGCTATACACCTCGAAAGATACATTAGTTGCTTTATAGCTAAATCCCTTAAAGGACACAAAGGAGACAGGTCTTCCATAGAGAATTCAATTCATACCTAACTTAGAAAGAAAGAAAGAAACATAAAAGTTTAGGAGAAAGGACACTACAATGGGATATGATCCACATATTCCAAGTTTGAACAACTAAGTGGGCATCGGGAAGGACCATTAAAGGTTCTTTTCATTAGATTATCATAAGAGAATTTTTTTCTAGCCACCAACCAAACAAAAGCATTGCATTATGGGTGAGCATATCCTTCTTGGATACTGAACCAACAAATCAGATCAATAGGCCATTTAGATAAAGGAGGTAAATGTGTATTCCATATTAGATTTGTTGAGTGTCTGTCTAATTTTTCCTTGTGTTTTGGTAAATGCTTGACATAATGCCAATTGTCTAATGCTGTGATATTTCAACTATATTTTATTTTTGTTCCTTGTGTTCTTATTTCATTAAATGTTTGACTGAATGCACATCACATAAAAATATAAAAGTAGATTTGTTGCTTAACCGAAAACCACAAATAAATGAACGTTGATAGGCCTTCATTAGTACTCAACATAAAATTGTTAAATATTCAGAGTTATGACCACATATACACGAATAAGGTAACAATATCTGACCTTTGATTTGTTGTATTTCTTGTTGTTTTTCAGCATCTGGAAGAACACTTCCAGTTTCGATTACTACAGAAAATAAATTAAATATAGCCTTGAGGCTATTTAATTTATTCGAATTAACTTATGAGGCACCTCATCAAACATCATTTATATGATTGATATTTAATAATTAATATTTAATTCTGGAGCCGACTTCTTGAAGAGGCACGATGTATTTTAAAGGTGCAAATTAATTTGAGGCCGACCATGAGAAGAGGCACGATTTTTAATAAGCCACGTCTCTTATTTTTGGAGGCCGACCTCTTGTGAAAGAAGATGCATCCCTTCATGAATGTATGTATAAGTACAAGGTGGAGTTCATTCATTTGACATCAAGAAAAGTTATCAAGTTCACATTTTTTCTGTAGAAGGAGTTTGCTCTATCTCAACAGATCAACATATCACTTACAGCAGATCGATATTGAGGAGAGAGAGTGATTTTTGTAGAAGAGCAGATTGTTGTTCTTTGAAGGCTGAGATCATCTCCTGTAACAACAAATCATCTCCTGTAGCAGAAGATGTAGCAGCAGATCAGTTACAAGGAGAAACATATTCATTTGTATCATTTGCATCTAGGAGAGGTGCTATTCATTGTATTACATAGGCATTGTGTTATGCCTGAGTTGTAAGTAGATTTTTGTGCTTATTCCATCAATATATAAAGAGATATATTGGCTAGGTTTTTCTCCCTCAGGTTGGAGGGTTTTCCCAGGGTATCTGGTTGTGTTCATTGTCTCATTTGTTGCATTTTCTGAGTGCTTTCTGTCTTGTTATGTCTTGTTTTTCTATATGCATGATCTATGATTCTGTGTAGATTGTATTTTGTTATGCTGAGATTAGCTCTTCCGAGAAAATGGAAGAAAGACATGTCAGAATCAACAAGATGAATAATGAATTAAGTATCTGGGATTACTCAAGAAATCCTGGTTTCAATGAGATAAGTATTACATGGTGGAATAAATGAATTGTTATGTAGTTTCTAATTCATGTTATAACTTTGAGATAGTCAATCATGTATGCTCCTAGCAATGGTACTTCTGTTTGAGATAGTTGAGTTCCATGAACTATTAGTAATCTCTTCTTGATGCTTTCAGGATGGATCAAGAAGCGTAAGAGATTGTTTTTGAGAAGAGCTTGATGCATCCTTTAGGTTGAAGAATGGAGACTTTGCTTGCAGCTATGAGACTGAGTGAATGGCTGAATACATCTCTTCGAAGAGGAAGAATTAACCTTAAGAGGGAGTTCTATGACTCGCCGAGAATAAATAAGGGTTGCAGTGTTGTAAGGCTAGATGCTCTTCAGCAGTTGAGTTCAGGATTGCTCAAGTCAAGTCAACCTGGATTTAACATTGGTAGCTTCGCAAACCTATTCAGATTAGAGTGATCTGGGATGAGGTCAAAGAGGACAGCCCTGAATCCCTACAGAGGTGTGCGCTCGTAACCATTTCTCTAAGGCAAGCGTTGCAGGAAAATCTTGGACGATGAGGTCAGGAGGTTGATGCAAGTGCTTGAAGATTCAAAGGGAGCCTACTGAACCTAAAGAAGATGGTTGTGTTGCTGAATGGAAGAGTACCTCTGGATGTTGATTCAGTTGAGGCCTGTGATGATATCCTAGTGTAGCAGGAAGCAGTCTTCTGTGGCACTGAGTGCAACACAGGCCGAGTACACTACAGTTTGTGTGGCAGCTTGAGAAGCAGTGTGGCTTTAGAAGCTCCTTGCAGGATTGTTTGGACAATCATTGGAGCTGACTGTCACCCTTTGTGATAATCAAAGCTTTGAGAAACTTTCTGTCATTCCAGTGTTTCATGACAAAACTAAGCATACCACTATATCAGAGATATGGTATTAAGGAAAGCAATACAATTGAGGTATATCAGCATTGATGAGCAGACGACAAACATTCTCACCAAGCCTCTCTCTAGGATAAAGTTTGTGTACTTCCGAGACAAGCTTGGTATTGTGGAGAATGAAGCCCTAGCTGAGAGGGAGTCTCAGTATCAGTGATCCTTTTGATAATGCATTTCTCTATTGAGAGAGATTTGAGGTGCAAGCCCTTGATAATGCGTTTCTCTCTGTTAGAGAGATTTGAGGTGCAAGCCCTTGTTAATGCATTCTCTCTATGAGAGAATTTCAAGGTGAAAGCCCTTGTTTCCACCCTTTGGGAGAGCCATGGTGGATGTCACGTGTGTGACTCCATGACAACATCACGTGAGGGAGTCTGTGATGATTTTCTTGTACTTGTGTTTCACCCTCTGGGGGAGCCATGGTGAACATCACGGTGAGGTGACAACATCACATTGAGTGATGAGCACTTGTACATACCATCTATGGAGGTAGCCATGATGGTTGATATTACGATGAGGTGATATGCTTTCACGATGAGGTGATAAGCTCTTTTCTCACATGGATGTAGCCATGTTGATCAACATCATGATGAGGTGGTATGTCTTGTACAGTTGGAAGTATTTCTCCCTAGCTGAGAGGGAGTGTTGTTGTTTTTCAGCGTCGGGAAGAACACTTCCAGTTTTGATTACTACATAAAATAAATTAAATATAGCCTTGAGGCTATTTAATTTATGCAAATTAACTTATGAGGAGGTGCCTCATCAAACATCATTTATATGATTGATATTTAATAATTAATATTTAATTCTGGAGCCGACTTCTTGAAGAGGCACGACTTATTTTAAAGGTGGGAATTAATTTGAGGCCGACCATGAGAAGAGGCACGATTTTGAATAAGCCAAGTCTCTTATTTTTGGAGGTCGACCTCTTGTGAAAGAAGACGCATCCCTTCATGAATGTATGTATAAGTACAAGGTGGAGTTCATTCATTTGACATCAAGAAAAGTTATCAAGTTCGCATTTTTTCTGTAGAAGGAGTTCTCTCTATCTCAGCAGATCAACATATTACTTACAATAGATCGATATTGAGGAGAGATAGCGATTTTTGTAGAAGAGCAGATTGTCGTTCTTTGAAGGCTGAGATCATCTCCTGTAACAGTAGATCATCTCCTATAGCATCAGATGTAGCAGCAGATCGGTTACAAGGAGAAACATATTCATTTGTATCATTTGCATCTAGGAGAGGTGCTATTCATTGTATTACATAGGCATTGTGTTATGCCTGAGTTGTAAGCAGATTTTTGTGCTTATTCTATCAATATATAAAGAGATATATTGGCTGGGTTTTTCTCCCTCAGGTTGGAGGGTTTTCCCAGGGTATCTGGTTGTGTTCATTGTCTCATGTGTTGCATTTTCTGAGTGCTTTCTGTCTTGTTATATCTGATCATGTAAAACTAACAGTATTTGTAGATTATATTTGATATTCCATTTACAAGATACTTTAGGTTGCCATGTCTTTTCCAATGCCTAGGCATTTGAATTTGCAACTTAGACCAACTTCTCAAGGTAGCTCGAACCCTCTTTTTACTCAATGTTGGCACTGAGATAGCATTCCCAAGTTGGCATCTAAATCTATAGGTGGTGGCTGGAGATTTTGGGGCATTTACACCTTCATTTATATGCAATGGTTCTTTGTTAAACCTTCACGCCTTCCAAAATCGTCAAGCAGAGGATTGTTGGCAATAGCATTTCTTTTAACAAAAAATAGTGAATAAACTCCCCATGTCCCTCTCTAATTCATCCAACAAAGAATAGATGGACAATAATATTAAATACAATTTTTCTTTCAACACAAATCAGCAGCTGAACTTCCCATGCCCTTATGCACTTGGGCAACTAATTTATGGTCTGCCATTGCCACAACCAGCTCCTAAAATGACTCAACCAGTAGTAAGGAAATACAAAATTTATGAATAATTTTTCTCACCAATTTAACTTCATGCTCCAAGTGATTCGTAGACAAATAATTTTCAAGAAATTTGTAATGTCCCCTTCTCAAGCCTAGTCAGTTGTTGCATCAGATAGCCTATGAGTTCCTACAGGCTAATTGGAGGTAGTTAGGGGAATCCAAGGTTCTTGGAGAGATCTTTGGTGGTTTTTCTCAACTTTCAGTGGTGTGTCGGCATTCTTTAGGCTCTTAGGATGGTGGTGATGATCTTCATTGCATTTTTGGCCATCTAGGTTGTTCTCCACATTTCTTGGAGAACACTGCTATTTTTAGTAAGTGCCCGTTTTGGCACTTGGCATCTTCCCTTGTCATCAGGAGTTTTTTTGTTACACCCCAAATTGTGAGGTTACTAGTTACTATTACTTCATAGGGTAAATGTGAATGTAATATGAATTCTGGAGATGAATTAATGATGCTTGTACCTTGTTATCAATATGGATGTTATCTCATTTGATGTTGTTGCATTTTATGTTATCTTAGTTGATGTTATTCATGGTGAAGTACTACATAAAGGAGAATAGATGGTTATTGAATTACTGTTATTCTAACTTTGAAGATGTTTATATATACTATTTACTATTGTGAACAATTGACTGCCAAGGTATGTGCTAGTGGTTGCAAGTAAATATCCATTTCTCTAGGGGGAGTGGAAATATCACTCGGGAGAGGAGCTTTGTCGGGTAACCGGTAAAGTAAACTATCTGAGCATACACACACATCACCATACATTGAGTGAACTGAGTCAGTTTGTGTGGGTTATAGGTAAGTCATCCATAGCTTGTATGTTGCATTAGGAGTCATGTTTACTTATGTATGCATTTTCGAGTGATGTTTATCTATTTGGTTTATGTGATCTGTCTTGTGATATTACAATCATATAGAAAGGTGGGATGTAGGTGGAAGTATGTTTATATGTATGCACATGCGTGTCAAGAGGATCTATCAACACGTATACGCATATGTATAGATCTACCACACGTACACACCTATCAATATGATGGTAATGTAAATAAATGTAAGTGAATCGGATGTGGACATATATATATGTATAGTATATACACGTATCCATATGTATATACATATTGATACAAGCCTATGTTGGCAAATGGATATGCTCATATGGATGCATCGATATGGTATAGCTACACATACGTGTACATAGAAGAATATACAAGTATACATACATATATATATATGCACACATCTTGTATAATGTGGATATTAATAATATTATTATTATTGCCTCACGAAACTACATATATATATATATATATATATATATATATGTGATTATATATTAAATATTATACGTATATATGTTTAATATATTTAAACTATAGTTATATATATATAATAAAATATATAATTCACATCGTTCAAACTTGGAAATCTAGTTATTTATGAATCGATTTAATATTATCATTCAACTTTGGGAAATCAAATTATTTCAGAATTACTTGAGCCGATTTAAATAAATGAATCAACTTCAATTCATGTATTGGACTTTGGCGTATTTATGCCGAAATGGTAAATGAGAAGAATTAGAATTTGAAACAAATACGTCATCAGTAAATGATGCAAGAAAAGGAAGACTACCACACACCATACCAAGAGGAGAATAAGTCTAACGGAATAGGCCACACATGAGCATGGCACGGAAATATGGATGCTAAGACAACAAGGTAGCGGCTAGACCACATGTTGCATGGGACGCAACTCCTTAAGGCACGCGAGTAAAGTTTATACACAAATCTATGAAATACTACGCATAGAACAGGTCGGAAAACTAATTCATAAAGACCACTTTGACGTCATTAGACCATGGCTAGTATGTGTTGCTACTGGACAATAAATTGGACTTTGGATCATACACGGCATTGTAGGGAACAATGCATTACCAGCTGAAATATGCTTTAATCTTAATGGCATTGACTTGGTCGATCTATGAGAAATTAAGGAAGCTTGAATAAATCGAACGCAGTAATTGAGATTCATCGACTCAGCCTTGAAATCATTCAATGCTGGGTATGTGTAAGAGAAATACAATTGACTCCTCTGAATTATGAAATCCCGCCATCTCATGAGTTTGGTGCCACCTCTCAAACTATTTTCTGTAGGTGTTGATTTGTAAATTTCTCCATGTGCTTTTGGAATTAGTCTTCATAATACTGGCAGAATGGAAGGTTGAATCACCCTGTTATTTGTTGAGTATGGATTGGAATTGGCGCCACATCTTGGATTGAAAATGTCAAATGGCAGTGGTGTCAATTCACATGCCACGATAGTAGGAATTGTTGGAGGCTGGGCTCACTATAAATAGTCGCCCAACTCTCATTCATTGTACTCATTCACCATTCTTCATCAGCTCTTGTAATTTGTCTTTGAGTTTGCCTTGTTCACCATATGTGTATCATTTGGTGCATCATTATATGTTCATTCTTCAATTACTGATGAACATTATTTGCAGCCATTATTCAATTTTTGAGTGACATTATATACAACCATACTGTTGACGTGCCTTTTGTGACAGCGCCAGCATAGAATAAAGTTGCCCAACGGTCACTCTATTCTCTCTTGATCAAAGTGTCCCACATGCTAAGATTGCTTGAAAGTTCATGTGTTCGACTCCAAGGTTCCTTTTATCGTGAATAGACTCAGTTGGTTGATGTGTTTTGCTGGTTATTTCAAGGGGACTTACGTAGTTGTTCAATTCCGTGAAGCAATTAGGACATGAATGATTTGGCGATATTGTTTTGGTATCTAAACTGACTCGGAAAATGCAGAATTAAAAGGGGATAGGGATAGGGATTCTACAGATCTACTTCTAAAAGGGTGGAGGACGAAGATCGACTTAAACAATCTTCAAACCAAACTTCGCTTTGTCTTCTTTCGAACAACTCTGACAAAGTTGGTGCAATCTTCAAAGGATGAGAAAATGTTCAAACTATGACACAACACGTTCATACCGTCAACACGACGCATACAAACACATGAACCATAATCGAAGTTAAGTGCTGATACTCCAGTTGACCACGCAAGGCGAACTTACCATCAGCAAGTCCGCTAGTGGTATGGACGAGAAGACTTGCTCAAATCACAACGCCACACTCCACAGCTAACAACTACTTGCATGAAATAAAATCTATTTTACTCTATCTACCTTGAATTGGAAAGACGAACAAGCCTTGCTAGCTACTCACAATAGAAGATAGAACCACCAAACAATGATAAATCTTTATATTATGAGAGTGTTCACAACAACTTCTTACAAAGTCCTCAATGGGAAAACTTCCTTTCCTCCTCAATCTAAGCTAACTTCTAAGCTCTACTCTCTAACTTCTATCTCCAATACTCTCTAGCTCTGATCTATCTCTGATTCTAATTCTAATAAATACAAATGAGGGGGGATGCCCCTTTTATAATAAGTCCAATTCAGTGGACGGTTCAGATCAAATTACAATGAAGGGCTCAGATCGAGCCACCTATGCCCTGATTAGGGTTTCTGCCCTAAAAACCGCCACAGAGAGGAGTGGGCAATGAATGCACAGAATATTCTCCACTCCCCTGCAGGAATCATAATGAGCAATTAATGCCCACTACCATCATCAAGAAGATCCTCATCAAGCAGCGCGTTCCCACTGGCCTTCTCCCGGATAGCAAACTCGATCAACCGGGCCAATACTGCTTCAACCTCCTGTGCAGAGATCGGTGGAATATGGTTGAGCTCGAACTCCAAGACTGCTACCATCTGTCCGTATCTGATGTAAGATTTCCTCCATGTCACTAAGGCGTCTTGGGTATGCTGAATTATACTAGAGAATGTGGAGACATTCTCAAAGTCATCCAGGACAAGTGACCTCGCAGCTGAGAAGAATGGAGGCAAATTTTACCTT
>CM021105.1:506196345-506249709 GCA_007115665.2 Sequoiadendron giganteum
TTTTTGATCAAGTCTGAAACCTCAAGTTTGACCACTGATGATGGCAACATGGCAACATCAGATTCACCTGCTAGCAGATGCGTTGTGGAGCTCGATCAAAAATGGAAACAAACTTCCTAGGTGTCACTCGATCAAAAGACTTCATCTAAAGCCTCGGAGATATGGGCACCTCTGGCCTCCAAGGGCGCTTTTTGACCTCAGAGTTAGTCATTTTGCATTTCCCTCGTTCTGCATTGAGTCTCCGGTTTTAGGCGATCTATTCCTCCGTTGGATTGGTTGGCTGGCTCATCGCGAAGCTATCAGGAATCTGGAGAAGTCATCTTGGAAGACATAAGTCACAAAAAGTTTATTAAAGCCTCCAGAATGATGGGCGCCCCTAGCTCAGAGTTGCGCTTTTTCATTCCATACTTAGTCAATTTTATAGTATCTTCACGTCGTTGAAAAACCCCTCCAAGACGAAGTAACTTTTTGGACGAAACTTGCCATGGAAACATCACTAAAGCGTTTTGAGCTTAGCCGTCGACACCTGGTATCTGGCCATTTGCTAATGATGAGTTTAGAAAACCTAACTTCTCACTTGAAAAAACGAAAACTACCCACCAGGCTTAAACTGAGTTTCAACTAAATCCGACTTCACCATTGTGATCGTAAAGCAAAATAAGCCAATCAAAACAAATTTCAGCCAATTCTGACAAGTTTCAATTTTTTAGGGTTCTGACCTAAAAATAGGCGTCTTGAAACTCTAATTTTCAAATTTTGCTAATATCTCTGTAGCATGACATTGACTCAAAGCCCATACTTGAATTACTCAAAAACTATGTTTTGACATCATTTTAACAAGGTTTAGACCATTTTAAGCAAAATGCCTTAATGAAGCAAAAAAATTGGTTTGGGTACAACATTAGGCTCCGTCTGGTGATCATGTCGGATACTTACGGCATAGGAGAATCCAGGAATCTTTGTGTTTCGTAGACCAGTGACTTTAACATTTGGGCATTGGAGTCGAGACTTTCTTTCCTAATCACCTAATAACAAGACTATTCCTAAAAAAAAAATCACCTAAACAAGACTACTTAAATCACCTAGAACACGACAAAACATCACAGAACAGGGAAACACAATACGACATAACGATAAAGCATAAAAAAGTTATTTATAAAAATTTACAAAAATTACTCCTCCCTCGGAGGGTTGAAGTGCTTGAGATATTGCCCGTTGTAAGGCAGCGAGAGAAGCCTTCCATCTTGATGTGAGAGAATGTGTTCTCTCCTCTAGATTCATGTATCTGGAAGGGTCCTAACCATAAGCAATCAAATTTACCATGCATTCCTTTAGGTTCATGTCTTTTGTCCCATAATAGGACTTGATCTCCGATCTCGAAGTCTCGCGAACGAGCTTTCTTATAAAAAATCTTCTTCACTCGCTCTTGATGCTGAGTGATTCTGTCGACAACCTCCACTCTTTCTTCCTCTAGCTTCATCAGGTACAAAATCCTCCTTTCAATTGGATCCTTGAACTCTCCATCGTCCACTATGGATGCCAATTGTAAGGCAGACAACTCCAGTGTAATGGGTAACATTGCTTCTGTACCATACAAAAGTATAAAAGGCGAAGTGTCGATGGCTCGTTTGGGAGTGATTCTATCAGCCCAAAGAGCATCATAATCTTTCTGTGCCAAGCTTTCTGATTTGCGTCAACTAGCTTGCGCACGATTGTGACTATGTTCTTGTTTGAAGATTCGGCCTGTCCATTACCCTGAGGATAATAATCTGATGAATGTGACATCGTGATGCTGTGATCAAAACAAAAATTAAGTATCTCCTCTGATGAGAAACTTGTTGCGTTATCAGCCACAATTTTGCGAGGCACCCCGAAGCGTGAAATGATGTTCTCCTTCAAAAAGTCACAAACAACTTCCGAGGTAGCTCGCTTGGTAGGAACCGCTTCAACCCATTTTGTGAAATAATCTGTTGCTGTAAGGACATAAATATGCCCTTTGCTGGAATGTGGGTTGATGGGACCTATGAAATCAATACCCCATTGCTGAAATGGAGCATCAATGATAATTGGCTTGAGCGGAGTAGCCACCAATCTGACTTTACCAGCAAATTGCTGACAAGACTGACACCTATACACCCATTCATATGCGTCATGAAACATGGTATGCCAATAGAACCGTGCTCGCAGGATCTTGAATGCAGTAACCCTCGATGAGAAGTGACCACCGCACGCTTGACTGTGGAAAGCATCCAACAATCTCTGTTGTTGGTCTTTGCCGACGCATAAAAGAAAAGTTTCGTCAAGGCCACGCTTGTACAAAATGTTATTAACAAGCACAAAGTTCTGTGCTCTCAACTTTAAAGTTCTCTTTTGCTGTTTGTCCATGTGACGTGGACATTCTCCATAAGTTGAATAATACCACAAAGCCGTGTACCATCCTTCCGCATAATCAACTAATAGGACCAAAGGAAGGTCCTCTTTAGGTTCAGGTTCAGTTCCACTATTGCTTTTCTTCTTTTCATCTCCATCATCTGTCAATAATTGACAAAGACCTTGCCCGTGAACGAGCTTGGTTGGCTTGATCTCCAGATCATACTCTTGAACTCTAGCAATCCATTTTCCTCTTTTCGTGCCCATCTCCTGTTGAGTTAGCACACCTTTTACTGCTGGATTGATGACAAACACCGTAGTATGTGAACTCAAGATATATAACCTGAAATTCTTGACAGCTCTAACGACAGCATACGCATTCTTCCCAATTTGAGAATAGCGCGATTCACAATCTTTAAAACTGGTACTCATGAAAGCAATAGGAGATTCTCCTTCTTCACTGAGCTTCTGAGTCAAAATCGCAGACAACGTATGTTCCGACGCATAACACTAGAGGATGAAATCCTTTTGTAAGTCAGGACGAACCAACGTTGGTGCGTTAGCAATAGCTTCTTTGATTTTGATAAAGGCTTGTCTGCCTTCTTCTGTCCATATGAAAGTGGACGTCTTCTTCATCATAGCCGAGATCTCCTTCGTCAGCTCTGAAAAATCTGGTACAAACCTTCGGATAAAGTTGACTATACCGAAAAAGGAATGCGCTTGTTTCTTACTTATAGGAAGAGACAGGCTCTTAATTGAATCCACTCAATTCGGGTCAATTTTAGTTCCCTCCTTGGAAACGATGTGGCCAAGTAACTTGCCCTCCGTCACTGCAAAGATTGTCTTCTTGGGATTCAATGAGATTCTATGGTACCTGCATCTTTCGAAAACTTTTGCGAGGTGCGAAAAGTGATCGCTTCGTTTATCTAAGAAAACGGTTAAGTCATCTAGATAAACAACTGTTATTTTATTTTTAAGATCCCCAAACGCTAAATCCATGGCTCTCTGAAAAGTAGCACCGGCGTTGATAAGGCCGAAAGGCATCCTCTCATAAGCAAACGTTCCCCACAGCGTGGTGAAAGATGTTTTGATTTGCTCTTCCTCTGCCACTGCAATCTGATTGTAACCGGAAAAACCATCAAGAAGTGATAGCATCTCCAATCCGGTGACTGTAATGTATGCTCCATGATCGGTAAGGGGTATTTGTCCTTCAAGGACAATAAATTCAAGTTCCTGAAATTCATGCAAATTCTGATTTCACCGTAATTCTTGCGCACAGGAACAATGTTAGACACCTAGGTGGAGTGATGGATTGGATAAATTATCTTCGAGTCCACCATCTTCCAAATTTCCACATAGATAGTATCTTGAATCCGCGGATTGTAATGTCTCTGCTTTTGCCTGAAAGGCTTGACATCAGACTTCAAAGGAATTGTATCTGACAATTCTACAGGTGTGAAGACCTTCAAGTCTTCATATGACCAGGCAAATACATCCTTGTATTGTTTGAACAAGGCGGTAAACTTCTCAGCTTCTTTTGTAGTACAACACTTGCCTAGATTAACAAACCGAGGTTTGTCTTTAGTGTTGATGTTCACCTAGAAATGTTCAGCAGAAGTATTAACACCTAATATCTTCTGATTTTGGATGTAACGGTCATGCCGGTCAAAAATATCTTCTAAAGATATGAAACCCTTGGGAATCTGATTTCCTCTCAGTTGTATGATCCCGGATTTCATAGCTTCAGAATCTTCAGCAATTGACTCTTTGAAAGAAGTAGGACTGCCTTCAAAGAACAATTCTTTGTAGTTGTCTCCCATAACGAGAAACTCTTTGATGTCATCATCGTCATCAAAAACTTGCCAGTTGTCTGCATTATGTGGTACATTTGGCTTGTAGATCAGCTCAATAGCAAAAGAAAACTGACGAAAGTCAGAATGCGGCATGAAAAGAGCGGCTGACACTGCAAGGGCATCAGCTCTGCTATTGTCCGTTCTTGGAATATATTGGATGTCAAAAGCATCGAACCATTCGATAGCATTCCACACCCTCTGTTTGTAGGATTGAAGGCGATTCTTTCTGACTTGAAACTGCTCCTTGACTTGTTTGACAATGAGCTCTGCATCTCCTTCAACTCTAAGTAATTTGATCCCCATATCCTTCGCGTTCTTGAGACCCAATAAAAGCGCCTCGTACTCTGTAGTATTATTGGTGCTTTCAAATTGCAACCTATATGCGAATGGATATAAGCAACCTCCGGGAGAGATGATCACTACTCCCGCTCCTGACCTTGATGTTGAACAATTGCCATCAAACTACATTCTCCACATTTTTGATTCTTCATGTGATGTAGTCATGGAAAGTGCAAAATTCTGAGAATCTTCATTGACATCAGATATCATAGCATATGCCCCAGTCCCATGTCTTGATATAACACTTGTGCATGTGGAAATTGGGACTTAACCATCGTAAACTTTGATTTCACCTCAGGCTCCAGCTTGAAAGTACTCTTCTTCAATGGAATTGTCGCGAATGACCAATCCAACTGAATTTCTCCTCCAAGATCCTTGCAGAAACTCTTGCTGAGCAACATTCCGTAACTTGTAGGAATGTCAGCGATCAAGATAGCCATCATGATTTTCTTTTCTGGACAAGACGCTAGCCTTACTTGCACATCTTTTAGTTGACCAACCAATAGCACCGGCTTTGATTCAAGTGAATAACACTTCTCCTTGGTTTCGGTGCATGAAAGTCCCAATGCGTTCATGATTTGTAAAAGCATGACGTTGTCCAACGCTCTGCTATCTATGACGCAATTGCTGAGTTTAAAACCTCCTATATACAAAGATATATAGAACGGCTTTGGCTTGCCTTTTGTTGGAACAGAGGATTCAAGTAATATAGGCTGAATTGCAGCCTTCTTCTTTACCACCTTGAGGATTCTATCCAACTGCTCTGGATGATCCTGAAGATACTCCAGTTGTGAAATTTGTACCTTCGTCTTCATCATGGAAGACACAATGTCGAAGTTTGTCGAGGATGGATCTTGAGCAACCAGAACGGTGTTTACTTGTGAAGACCTTTGATTGGAAGTGGAAGCCACTTCCTTTCCTTTTTCATCAGACTTCTGCTTTTCTTCTTCTTTTTTCTGTGCTTTGAAGTGTTGTGCACGTGTAAACACAGGCGATGAGATGTTCTCATGATTGACTACAAGAGAGTATCGGCAGTAGTCTTCTTCTTCTTCTTCTTGTTCATTAACGGGTTCTCTATCGAAGTATCCTGTTGCGGAGTCGCCATCAAAGTTGTCTGTCTGTGGTGAGACAACATTTGTAGTTGGTGAAGGTACGAAACTTGAACTAGGAGCAGCATCAGCAAATCCCATGAGCTGACTCATTCTTTGATTTTCCGGACATGTAGCTCCGGTGTGTTCAACTGTGTCATGGAAAGTGCAATAAGCTATAGACTTCTTAGCTTCAACATGCCTTGGTTGTCCTTGCAGAAACTTTGATTTGTAGTTGTTGAAAGGCTGAAAGTTATTCCTCTTTGGCCAGTATGGCTGTTGAGGTTGATATGGCGGTTGATATGACTGTTGTGTAGGCAGTGCTTGCTGCCCTTGTGTGGGTGACTGTCTCTTGAGAATGGTCACCTCGTTGGCTACTTTCTGAAGTAGCAGATCAGCAGACGCTTGAACAAGCGGTCTAATTGAATCATTCCTCATCTTGCTCGTCGTGATCATGTTATCTTCAATTTTAATAGCTTCCTCCTGAGTGAGTTGTAGATCTACTCCTTCACTTGACTTTAAGAGAAAGGCTATTTCCGACGGTAGTGCATTGATGAAGTTGCTCATCAAAATCTCATCAGATGGATTTAATGTATGGGCAAGACGTGTAACAAGGCGGTTAAACCTTGCTATGAATTCCCTCATTGGTTCAGTAGGCTCCATCTTTGAATTTGAGAGCTGTGCAAATAGTTGATGATTATCCTCGGCAGGCTTGAATCTTGCCAAGAATTTCTCACTCATGACTGCCCAACTTGTGATAAGACCTGGTTCAAGATTATGAAACCAGTTTGATGCGTTGTTCTCCAGGGTCTCAACAAAGAGACGAACAACTATGTCTTCATGTGGAACATGCAAAACGGAACAAGCCACTGTGAATGCTAAAATGTGTTCATTCGGATGTTTAGATCCATCGCCATGGAATCGAGGAAAGTGCTTTCGTGATCCCTTAGGCAGCTCATGATGTCCTTGTAAGGCCAACAGTCCGATGTTATTGCCCCAAGGTAGTGGGGTTGGACGTCTCATGTTCCTTTCGTTCTGATCGTTGTCGTTGTTGTTGTTGTTGTCGTTGTCGCCCATTGTGACAGGTGGGACTGGAGATTCTTCTTCTAATCCTTCTAGAAAATGCTCAAGAACCTCCTCAAAGCACAATTCTTCTTGAATAGGAGGATTGTGCCTCCTTCTGTAGTAAGCTTGGTAAGCCAGGTTGCTTTATTCCCACGCAGGTGGTGGCAAAACTAGTCTACCTGCTACAAGATCCACCTTTTCTTCTTCTTTATCTAGAGTAGTAGCTGCGTTTTTCCACTGAGTAGTGCATGTATGATTTTCAAAGATAAAAATTTGCAAGCTACTAATGATGTCTGACTGCTCGCCTTGAATTAGCACAAAGTTCGGCTGTATGGCAGCCGGAGTAAGTCCCGGTTGTTGAACTGGAGCAGTAGGACGCCAAATGGTCATACCTGTGACATAAAGTGTGAAGCTTTCTTACCTCGTGACCCGCGGTGGGCGCCAGAAAACTGTTGGCATAAGAACTAACACCTCGGGAGTGTGAGTTCGTACGGACAACTATGCACACTACGTAATGAGTGCTCTTCAAATTAGGAGGGGAAGCTCCCTCGTTGTGCTGGAATGCATGGAAAAGGAAAGTAAACTAAATCCTATCTTTTTGTTCTCAGCTGGTAGAGGCACAAGGTTAAGAAAACCTAGAACGTTGCAGCTAAGTATTTTCTGGTTTCGCAGATCATCTAACTACAACTAAGCTAACTTCTTTAAAATCTATCCAGTTTCCTCAAGAAAACAGAGCGTGAGGAAATGGAGCGGGAATGGTTTTTATACGATAAGCTGGGTATAGATTCGCAACATGAAGGCAAGGTCGGCACAACTATCTGCTCGGCTGAATAAGCTTATTATCACATACATCATACGATAAGCTTTAAGTACAAATCCTCAACATGAAGGCAAGGTGGGCACAACTATTTGCTTAATTCGAATAGGCCTATTGATAACAAAACACAAAAGATAGCCAACTAGGACAGCAAATTACATAGGCGAGACACGCATACAATCCACGATCTAACTAGCCACTATATCTAACTAAGGCAAGCATTCATCATAATAATTGCATGGAACCCGAGTGGCATAACAATTCATTATCAAAACAAATACTCTTGAACAGATCCAACAAAGACAATATTACAGGCAAGGTAGGCGCAACATATATTAATCTCCTGTAAAAGTTCCTTGAACAGATACAATAATAGCAATACTACAGGCAAGGTAGGCGCAACATGTATGCTATCAAGCAAAAGTTAAATTGCAAATGAGGTGAATGCTCTTATTTATAGACTTCAAGGTGTAGGCAACCCTAAAATCACCTTGAGTCAACTACAGTCTTGCAATGCATGCAAGATCTTATTCCTAAACCCTAATTGAATGAAACTATACAGTTAACTGGGAAACTATCATCAGTTAACTAAAACATCTAACCTAAATGGACAAAGTGCAACATGCACATCCTTATTGAAAGCAAGTCAACTGGAATGCTGTCATCAGTCAACTAAAAGATCAAAACTAAACTCCAAGTGTACGTAGATGTTTCAAAGAAAGACATGCATGCAATGTATAACAAGAAGTTAAATCGGAAAGAAGCCTCAAATTAACTGCTTCTTATGACTCATCCTTGTAAACAACTGCATGGTCTAACTGAAAGTCTACTCAAATTTTATCATCTCCTCCAGGAATTTATCAATAGTATCATCATCTGGCACTCTGACGCTGTCCACGATGATTAACTGTTCGTCTAACTCTGTCTCCATCCCGGATTTCCCTCTGACTATCTCTAACCTCTGTGGTCACCTTTTTGAAACTGATAGTCAGCATTGTAAACTCCTCCATCTTGGATGCCTTTGGCCCTCCACATAGGTTATCACGAACAAACTCTTCGAACTCAGCCTGAACTGCCTCTAACTAGGCGTATGTACCATCCTCATGCTGATAATGACATGGGATCTGAGTGATGTACTCACTGATGAAACGAAGAGTTGCAACAACCTTTTCCTGAAACATGCTCATCTTAGCAGAAATCCTATCATATGTCTCCACCCTGCAAAGATACAACTCTCTCCAAGTGAAGACCTTCTTTTGATCTCCACCTGCTTCAATGGCGTCATAGATTCCTGCAAGCTATGATATCAAAATCAGGTCCTTCGGCTTATGCTCGGCTATGAAAATCTCGAGCTCCTGAATTCTCTGGCGAAGACTATGTGCGTCAAGCCTCAACTAATATAGCTCTATAAGGAGGTGTCGACCAGCAATGATAAAATCCTCAATCCAGGTATCCAGCAGCTTTCCTCGATTAACCAAGTGTTGAATCTTCTGCTGATCTGTGGCGATCTCTCGAAGTTGTTGGAATAAAGGTGCTTGCCCCTCGCTGCCATGAAGCAAACTCGAGATGTACATGCGGAGTTGCCTGATTTTAGTTTTGAGAACTGTCTTATCCTCACCATCCTTCCTTCGTGACGCATTCTTCCAGATTACTCACGACGACTCTGAATAGATTCACGTCGATGTGTCGAGTACTCTTACCCAGATTAGTTTCGACGAAGGTAAAATCACCAACATCAACTTCATCTAAGTACTTTCCTTCTGGAGGAGTAGCAACCTCTATGACGATCTCTGCCTCAGGATTTTTCTCAATGTTAATCTAATTCTGGCCCTCTTATTCAACCTGTTCTGATAGGGTTCACCGAACTCAGATAAATCAAGATTATATGAAGGCATACGCCTCTCTCTTCCCAATGACTTCTCGAGCCAAGATGAATAAGGAATACTATCCTCTCGACGTGGAGCTGTTTCTACTGTATCAGCTACTGGTGGACCCACTGGTATGAAGGTCTCATGTATCGGAGACTCAGGCTCCGAATCAATATCTATGGGAGACGACTATGGTGAAAAAGGTGAACCTGGAGATGACAAACCGGCCTCAGCCTGAATTACTGGCTCCGATGAAATAACTGGCTCTGGAAGTAATGTCTCTGGAACTAGAAATGCTTCTTCTTGAAGTACTGTCTCTATAACTGGAAGTACTGGCTCTTTCTCAACCTGTTTCCTTTTGGTGATGGTTTTTCCTTTTGAATTAACTCCCATCTTAACCCCTTTAGGCGGCTTCATGGAAACCTTGACTCGAGGTCTAGCCCTAGAAATAGAAGGCAAAGAAGAAACTACCACTGCTAGCGGCTCTGTAACTAGGATCACCCTTCACTTCCGTTTGCTATCAAGGAAGTACATGGTTGTTTTGATAACAGACCTGGACAAGTCTTTCACTGAAGTGTTCACTGCAACATACCAATCAGGTTGGCGAAGTGGCTGGCAAGCAACTTGGTCTTTAAATAATGAATGGAGGAGTATCTCGCCATCATCATCAGACAAGCCTTCCAAATCCTCTGACAAGAAATCAGCAATCTGTGGAATAGTAAGCCTACAATAATGACGACGCGAACCTCAAATTCATCCTCACAATTGACCCAAAAGTCCTCAAGCGCTGCCGAATGTGAAACATTTCGCTCCAACCTTGCTGAATAATGACCCAACGGATCAAAGGTACGCTTCTGAGGAAAACACTCAACCTGAAGTTTCTCTAACTCATGCGCCATGAACTTGCAATCGGCAGTTGTTTTGCATTTGTAAATACCTAACTCAAACGGAAAGGTGAAAGCTGGCTTATGTCAATTGCGAAGAAAAGTGTGAACCTCATGTGCCTGTCTCATGAACTCCATGAAAAGAACCTTGTATGATGGGTACCTCGGTAGCATCAGAGGCTCTCCTGTATATCCATATACACGAATATATGTGAAAGTAGGGAATTGGATGAACCAATCTGCCCAACTCTCCATTGCTGATTGTGCCTCTGCAGAAATCCTCACATGCATCTCATTATCCAAATTTCTGACTGTCCTCATAAGAAACTGGTCATTCACTGCTGTAAAGTCCTATTCAGCTTTCGAAAACTCCAACAGGGGGTAGTATTCGTGCACTCGCTGAACGCCCAGAACTCCATCGGTCTTTAATAATTTAAAGCTGTCTTGGAATGCAACTAAGTAAACCAAAAATGTTACCATGTGGAATTCGTGTATCTTTAGGAACTCCATAATCTGCTGGTGAAGACACTCGCTGATAAACATGGCCCAATCAAAGGTTTCTTTCTTATCAATAACTCGTGAGATGAGGTAGAACATCCACGTTCGAAAAACGCTTGTGTCTTCAGAACCTACTAACCGGTTGAGGAAGGTTATCAAAACAGCAATCTCTTCCTTGAAATCACTACGTGCAATCTTCCTTGACATGTTGGTTTTTTGAACCTTCAACCATCGTTGAGCTACTTTCTTCTGTGATCTATCCTTGTCCTCTTCCCATATTCTGTCACAATCTGAAATGGATACGGCGAAATGATCTGAACGTGGAGGAATAGCAAACCATTTTTCTACATCCCTCGGCTTAAGGCTACAAATAATCCTTCCATCTGTCAACCTGATTTGTCTGGTAGACGAGTCATAATGCTTGACACAAGCAAGTATGAACTCGAGATCAAAGACTGAGATAGGAATGGATGTCGTTGTAAGTATCCCTGAATGTTCAAGATTTCTGATTGTAGTACTGCTGATACCCTCCAATGAGTTCAGATTAATGATGGGAAAAACATGAATTAAGTCGGTATCGGTAGTTTTTAGAAAGTTATGAAGAAAGACCTGTTTGGCCTTATAGTCTATGGGATTATACTGCATTCTGAAAAACTAGACTTTTGACTATAAAGTCGGGTATGTTTGGACAACTTGGGAAAAACTGAAAAAGCTCAGGGATAGGCTAAAAATAGCAAAGGGAAGTGAGTTTTTTCGGACAAATTCTAATGCAACCCAGAATGTCAGAATTGCGAAAAAATGGGATTTAGGCTTGCATGCAAAAGGTTTTCGGTTGAGATTTGAACTGGCAGTTAGGGGCACTAGGGGCAATTTTTCCCGCGAAAATTTGGAACATGGGTTTTGTGTAGAAATAAATCCTGAAACAACCTAGATCAACAGATTTGCAAAAAAACGTGATTTAGGCCCACATGCAAATAGAATTCTGGAAAAAAGCACAGTGCTTCTAGAAAAGCGGTAGCGGGGCAATTTTCAAAAAATAATCTAAGACATGGGTATTGTTGTTGATGCTAACAGACTCGAACCCAGATGATGCTCTTCTGAAAAATCTGCTGTTTTCTTTCACATGCGAAGAGAATCTAAGACGAGAATAGAGGAAAATAAGACAGAAGAATAGAAGTTTTATTTGTTTGTTTTCTCTCTTCTTCTGTAAAAATTCGCCTATGCTTGAAGTAGAACTGATAAAACCTGCATGCAAAATAGAAACCAAGTCTGAAATAATCTTCTCTTGAACAACTTGAATCTGTAGCTACGAAGAACACTGAAATCTGACACCTGTAGCACCTTCAAATCAATTATATGCTCAAGAAAAGATGTTTCTTGTCAACTCTGATGAAGAATAATGGATGCCAGTAGCAAAATATATAGAAAAATATCTTCTAATGCGTGTGAAATGCATGCTAAGCATTGGAAATGGCGCTTGAAGTACAGCTGGTGCTTCAAAACTCACGCATGGCCTATATTTGGCTTCAAACTCAGTTAACTGGATGTACCATAAACCCTAATTAGGGCGCTACTTTGAAAAACTCAGTTAACTGATACATGCAAACTAATCTTAGCCAGTTATGACCAAAAATAGATTTACCAGAAGTCGACTTGAAAAGAGTTCAACTGAAGATCTAAATTTAGTAAAATGAAAACTCTTCTCATGCGCACTTCTATTTTTTTGAATTTAAAAGTCAACCTTTGACTTTAGGCGTCCTTCCATACTTAGATATTTTTCTGAAAATTTGAATCTAGAAACCTCAAATGAAGCTCACGTTCTATCACTGATTCTGATTGACTTCCGCGTCAGATCAACTGGCTGACAGTTCCATCGAAGAGCAAGACCAAATCTGACAAGAAGATTCCTTGAGGTGATAATCCAAAATTCATAAATCTGAGGCTTCAAAAAGATCGGCGCCCCTGGCCTCAGTGTTAGAATATTTTCAGGTATTTTCATTATTTTCACTGATAACTTGACCATATTTCACTTGACGTTTCCCGGCACTTGGCAAAACTTCAGAACATGCAGACTGGCTCATTGTGGAGCAGGCTGAATTCTGAGCAAAGGCTCCTGGAGAGCACTTCGTATAAAAACATCTTTTAACCTTCCTAAATCATGGGCACCCCTGGCCTCCAAGGGGGCTTTTCTTAACCAGTGTCAACGATTACTGTAACTGGCAAAAACTACTAAACTTCCGGCTACAAACTGCCAAGACATCTTTTGGCCCGGCTGAGACAGGCAACAGAAAGCTAGAACTGACACGAACAAGGCGAGTATTTGAAATCATCAAACAGATTCCATTAACGGCTTAAAAACCTTGGGCGCCCCTGGCCTCCAGGGGCGCTTTTATCCTTTCTGAATAGTTTTTGATCAAGTCTGAAACCTCAAATTTGACCACTGATGAATGCAACACGGCAACTTAGATTCACCTACTGACAGATGCATCGCGGAGCTGGACCAAAAATGGAAACAAACTTCCTGGGTGTCACTTGATCAAAAGACTTCATCTGAAGCCTCAAAAAGATGGGCACCCCTGGCCTCCAGGGGCACTTTTGACCTCAGTGGTAATCATTTTTGCATTTCCCTCGTTCTGCATTGAATCTCCGATTTTAGGCGATTTACTCCTCCATTGGACTGGCTGGCTGGCTCATTGCGAAGCTATCAAGAATCTGGAGAAGTCATCTTGGTAGAGACAAGTCATAAAAAGTTGAATAAAGCTTCCAGAATGATGGGCGGCCGTAGCTCAGAGTGGGGCTTTTTCAATCCAGACTTAGCCAATTTTACAGTATTTTACCTCGTTGAAAATCTCCTTCGAGACGAAGTAACTTTCTGAATGAAACTTGCCATAGAAACATCACCGAAGCGTTTTGAGCTTAGCTGTCGACACCTAGTACCTGGCCATCTGTCAATGATGAATTTAGAAAACCTAACTTCTCACTTGAGAAAGGAAAACTACCCACCAGGCTTAAACTGAGTCTTAACTGAAATTGACTTCACCACTGTGATCATGAAGCAAAATAAACCAATCAAAACAATTTCAGTCAATTCTGACAAGTTTCAAGTTTTTAGGATTTTGACCTAAAAATAGAGTTCTGAAACCCTAATTTTCAATTTTTTCAATGTTTGCCAGTATCTCTGTGGCATGACATTGACTCAAAGCCCATACTTGAAATGCCCAAAAACTACGTTTTGACATCATTTTAACAAGGTTTAGACCATTTTACGCAAAATGCCTTAATGAAGCAAAAAATTTGGTTTGGGTACAACAATCCATAGGATCATGTCTCATCTTGTCTCTTAGCCATTCTGGCACCTCCTACCGCATATCTGAGATAACAAAAGGTTGCTCAACCTCGGCCTCTACCTCATGAACTTCCTCCCTGCCCTCGTTTTGACGAGGTTCATCATCATCTATAGGCTCAGTATCTCCTGAGCTTTGGGCATCCTAATGTGAAGTAGCATCATCCTCAAGAGCGGCCTCAATTTCCTACTGAAATTGAGTATCAGTGGTCATCCCTTCATCTGTTTCCTGCTGATTTTCTTCTATGGGCATGATGATGCTCTGGCCCACTAATTCTCTACGGGGTGGCTGACTTGTCACTTGCACTGCCTGCTCTACATTCAACCCTTCCCTCTGATCAGCAAACAATGATACTTCCTACATACTCGGAGAATGTGTTCGAGATGGTGTATGCACGGATTCCTCAATTCTCAGTGGCTCAGGTTGAACCGGTTCTTTTCCTTGTGGCTCTGGAGTTTGATCAACCTGTCTTGTATGTCTAGCTTCCGATGATCTGTGATCTCCCATCAAATTATATGTGAGGGGAATTGATCTTCCCTTAAGTCGGTTGATATGCCTCTCTACCCAACTCCATGTGAATGTTAAGACTGGGATACAAAGTGTATCCAAGTCGGTAATCTCCGGTTCTGACCAATCCGGGAGTGGTAAAGGCGTATCCCTCATTGTCTCATAATAAGCCTGTACAACATTTATATCTTCTTCGATTTGATCTAGCACTTGGACAATCTCGCATTCTCTGATCATCCCCAACAGTATCCGAGAAAACATCCTCCTAACCTCGACCTCATCCACTGCACTTGCCCAAATGTTTTCAATTTGTGCTTTGTGCCTGAACTCCTCGGACAATATCCATCTGATATTTCTGTGGGGATCGTAGTGCTGCCTGCTAGTATGGTAGGAGAGGTGGAAGAATTGGAGTTCGTTTTCTACCTCCCTCGTTGCGTGTAGTGATGGACAAACCTCATCAGAATTCCCCATGGTAATTGGGAATCCAAGTCCACTTTTCATCTTCTTCTTTTGAATCTTATCATAGGCAATAAGTTGCCTAGATATCTCCAGCATCACTATTCTGTTTGTGGGATACCGGGGCAATTTGTACGGATAAGAGGAAAATCCTTGCAGCCTTATGTAGGTAAACTTCGGAAATTGGATAAACCAACATCCGAACTTCTCAATCAGCTCCTGTGCCTCTAGATATTTTGTGGTGAGTCCTTTGCTGCAAGGTCCTCGTTATGTGCATGGTGAAGGCGTCATTGACCCTTTTGTAGTTGGTGGTGCTTGTCAAATGCAACTGCGGACAAGCCTCATGTATTCTAAACTGATGGGAGCCACACCCGATTGGTTCTTTATATGAAATTCCTCTGTACTTAGTCATTCGGGCTAGCATGTAGACAATGTAAGAGCTCATGTAGTATTTTTTTGTTCTCCTCAAACCACGGAGTTGCTCATGTATGTTGTCACTGATCATCAGTGCCCAGTCCACCTAATCCTTGCCTTCCAGCACCAAGTTGACATAATAAAACATCCAAGGTTCAAAGATGAATGCTTGGGGGCATCCTCCAACTCTGCTCAGCATAAGTCACAAAACTCTTGCCTCAAATCCTCTGAAATTATCTGCTTGGGCAATTTCGTGCAAGTTGGCCTGGGCTTGTTCATCCACCTGGTATTTATCAAATCAGCACACCGGTCAAACATGGATGAGTACATCTTTTCAGCCCTCTCCCTTGTTTTATAAATCATCTTCTCATGGACTGGAATTCTGAATGCTTCTCCAATTGCTTCCGGTGTAAGGTTGGCCAATATCTTGCCATCTAGTGAAATGACAGTCCTCTGCTCTGTGTTGTAGTAGTTGGCGCATTCCATGATCAGCTCTGGACACTGGATGGCTGGAGGAAAACTGGCAACTGCATAGAGTCCACTCCTTACGATGTTGTGTGAAGTAACTGGTGGGTGATGACCTTCGGTCCCCATTATTCTTCTCCTGAACGTCTCCAAGTTGAACGAGCCAATGTTTGTGTCAGTCAGTTTGCCCAACCTTGAAGAAAATTTTGATTCTGGCAGGAAGGACTTGCTCAACCTCTTAATCACTGCCTGTCTTGATGTGCTTGCTCTTGTAGATTCAGCGTGGTTCCCTCTGCCTACAGCTCTTCTGCTTGATTCGGCCATTCTGCAAAAAGGCAAGAGAGTCATTAGAAAACAAGATTTCATAAAACAATATATCACTTTTGAGGGTGCCAGCAGATTTTCAAAAAAAAAGGTTGCAACACGTAGTCACTTTCAGCTGCAAACCTCAACTGCGCCTATTTACTTCAATGTTTTAGAAGTTTCTCCTCTGGTTGCAGCAACACAATGCCAAATGCTGGGAAATGTCTGCCTACAGCAATTTACTTTCAGCAAATCTGAAATTTTCTCACAAGTTCGCACCTCTTTCTCAAATTCGTACTTCAATACTTCACTTCTTAGCAACTTAGAAGTTTCCCCTTTGTAATCTTGCGCTTTCTTTCAGTAGCTCAGCCTTTTAAACTCAAGTTCGCACTTCAGCAATTTGAGAAGATTCTTCTTAAATTTGTACTTTTTCGCCACTTAACCTGAGACTTAAAAGTTCACACTTCAGCAGCTTCAATCCTTAAACTTTGCAAAGCCACGCCTCTGTCAATTCAATCTCTCTACTTGCACACTCGTACTTCTCAGCAACTTGAGAATTTTCTATCTCTGCAAACTCGTACTTTTCAGCCTTTGAAGATGTCTTGCATCCAACAACTTGTGAGAAGAATGAAAAGGACTTAAAATCTTATAGCCAAGTCGAAATCCAGTAGACGCTAAACTTAGCAAATTTTCGAATTCCATTCCACCCCCCCCCTTGGCCAGTTGCAACACTTGTCATCCAAAGCATCGGAATCTTGAAGTTCTAGAATCTTGAAATTTCATCACTCTTGCACAGGCCTACTTCATCATATTTGCTTCTTTTAAAATATTAAATCAATCACCTCCATGAACAATTTTATTTCATTTGGGTAAGTCATTTTTTGCTTCGGCAATATTACTCCATTCGTCCAGTTCAATTCTCGAGCAAAAACACATCGTGAAGACATATTCTCCTCATTTGCCTTAGAGAAATTTCTTGAATTTGCCTTAGGAATTTATCAAACAAGCGTTGGGAAAAATTCTCTGTCAAAATGACACGAGCGAGGTGTGGAGCAAGTTTAGATCATCTCTGAATTGAAAACGTTCAATACCCAGAAGAAAATTCCCTTCAGAACTCGTCGTTTTCATGTGTATCCGGATGAAGGGGTACATTTAATTTTTATTATTTTGAAAAAATAATAAAATTGCTAAGGTTCATTTATTTTCACTCTAGACGTCTTGTTGATGTGTGTTTTATGACAACGCTAGCATAGAATAAAATGTCCAACGGTCACTCTATTCTCTCTTGATCAAAGTGTTCCGCATGCTAAGATTGCGTGAAAGTTCATGCGTTCAACTCCAAGGTTCCTTTAATGCGAAGACTCAGTTGGTTGATGTGAATATGCTAGGTATTCCAAGGGGACTTACGTAATTGTTCGATTTTATTGGCTCAAGTAAATGAAAGGTTTTGGCTATGATGCTTTGGTATTTGGACGGACCGGGAAATACTGAATTTAAAGGAGGTAGGGGTAGAAATTCTACAGTCTATTTCTAAGGGTGGAATGCAAGGACTAGCTTTAACAACCTTCAAACCGAAATTTGTTTCGTCTCCCCTTCGGACAACTCTGACAAAGCTGGTGCAATCTTCAAAGGATGGATAAGATGTTCAAATTGAGATTCATCATGCGCACCCCTTCACAACGAAGCAAGTGGGCACACTAATCGCAATCGAAGTTAAGCATTGAGATTCCAGTTGACCACGCAGGGGGGCAGACTTACCGTCAGCAAGTCCGCCAGTGGTATGGATACGGGAAGATATGCTCAAACCAATGTCACATTCCACAATTAACACTACTTGCATGAAAACAAAATCTACTTTACTCTACTCTATTTGAATTGGAAAGATGAAAAGATCTCGTCAACTTCCCACAACACAAAATGAAGTCACCAATCAATGAAATCCTTATATCATGAGAGTCTTACACAACAATCTTTTACAAAACTTTCAAAGGGAAAGTCTTTCTTTCCTTTCCAACTAAGCTAACTCCTAGCTCTATTTTAACTTCTATCTAGCTCAACTCTATCCCCAATTTCTGTCTAACTCTGATATCTTCTAACTATTTTACAAATGAGGGGGGATACCCCTTTTATATCTAGCCCAGTCCAGTGGACGGCTTAGATCGAAATACAATGGAAGGCTCAAATCGAGCCACCTAAGCCCTGATTAGGGTTTCAGCCCTAAAAACCGCAACTGAGAGGAGTGGGGAAATGAATGCACCCTCCACTCCTCATCAATGAACCACTAACCGCCATCAATGCACGTCGTCTCCCTCCAGAAGGTCATCGTCCAGAAGGGCGTTTCCTTTCTCCTTCTTGCTGGCTGCAAATCTGATGAACCTGGCCAATACTGCCTCAACTTCCTGATCCGAAATGGGAGGAATGTGATCGAACTGGAATTCCAAAACTATAACTGTTTGCCCATGCCGGGCACATGATTTCTTCCAGGCAACAAGGGCGTCCTAGGTGTTCTGTATGATATTGGAGAACGTAGCACTATTCTTGAAATCATCCTGTGTGAAGGTTTTCACCTCAGAGAAGAATAGCGTCAATCTGTTCTTCAATCCTTCTACAATTACCTCTTCAGAAGTCAACCTCTGTAAATTTGCACTTCAGCAACTTCAAGCTCTCTCACAATTTCGAATTCTTCAGCAACTTCAACCTCTATAAATTTGCACTTCAGCAACCAGTGGGAGAAATGAAGAGGACCTCAGAATATTATACCCAGGTCGAATTCCTGTAGAGGCTATACTTAGCACATTTTCGAATTCCACTTTCCCTCTCTTTTCCAATTGTAACACTTGTCATTTAAGGCATCGGAATCTCAAACTTCTAGAATTATGAATTCATCATCTCTGCACAGGCCTACCTCGTTGCATACGATTCTTTAAAATATCAAATCACTCACTCCTTTGAACAACTTCAAATTGTTTGGCTAAGTCATTTAATCTCACCTTTGCCTTGGCAAAATTATCCAGTTCAAGCTTCTAGCGAAATACTTATCATTCATTTTATTCATTTGCCTTAGAGAAATTCCTCAAATTTGCCTTAGGAATTTTATTTAAAATAGGCACTGGGCAAAATATCCACCGAAACGATGTGAGCGAGGTGTGGAGTAAGTTTGAATCATCTTTGGATCGAAAACATTCAATACCCAAAAGAAAAATCTTTCCAAAATCCATCATTTTCATGTGTATCCGGACGAAGGGGTACTTTTAATTTTTATTATTTAAAAATAATAAAAATGGCTAAGGTTTTTAATCTTGTCCTCCGGATGTCTTCCACTCTTGCAATCTCCAATTTCTTGACCTTGGAAAATTTTCTTGATTTCTCCCTGAAGAATTTTCCCTTTGAAGATTTTTTTTACTCTGGAAATTCTAGCATCACCTATAGGCGTATTTTCATTTTTTCTTTAGAAAATGCCTTAGGAATTTATTTAAAATTTAAATTTTATCATCTTACCCTCTGAAGGGCGCATTTAGCATGTCATGCTTCCATTTCATTCCTTAGGCAATTCCACGCCTAGACTCTCTTTCTCATACTTAGCAATTTTCATTTCTCAAGTCCCCACTCACTTGGGCGCATTTCACATGGTGAGGAGGAAAAATATCAACCCTTAGCCTTTAAAAAAAAACGCCACCCTTAGTATTTCTTTCCCCCTTGGCACACTTAGCATGTCATGAGGAAACTTGGAGCGCATTTTACCATGTGAAGAGGAAAATATTCAAGTCAAGCGCATTTCCTTAACACCTTCCACGTTTTACCTTTACCTTTTACCTTTTACCTTGGGCACATATGCTATGGGGAAGAGGAACTTGAGGGCGCATATGAGGGTGTTAGAAGGAATTCCCACGCCTTGGGTGACTCTTCACCTCCCCTAGGCGCATATAGCCTAGGCAACTTCCATGTTGGGCGCATTTCAACTTTGCAAAGGAAAGCGCCATCATCTAATGACCCTTCATCTCCCTTGGGCGCATTTAGCCCATGCAACTTCCATTCTTGGGCGCATATGCTAGTGTTAGAAGGAATTCCACCCTTATCAAGTGGCTCTTCATCTCCCTTGGGCGCATTTGCTATGGTGAGAGGGAAACTTCCTTGCCTTAGGCGCATTTGGGGTGTGAGGGGGAAAATTCCACGCCTATGGTGACTTTTCACCTTCCTTAGGCGCATATAAGCATGTAGACTTCCTTCTTTGAGCGCATTTGAGGATGTTAGAACGAATTCCCATGCCTTTCTAGTGGCTCTTCACCTCCCTCTGGCGCATATGGCCTAGGCAACCTCCATTTCCAAGCGCTTTTGAGGATGCTTCAAGGAATTTTTTATGCCTTAGTGAATATTTCCATGTCTTTGGTGACCTTTCCCCTTCCTTGAGCGCATCTAGGGGTATGAGGAGGAAACTTCATGCCTTAGAAGAATTTCTATGCCTCTTGAAGGCGCATTTCTCCTATGCTCAGGGAAATCCCACACTTAGAGATTTTTGTATCTTTTATTCCTTCTAGGCGCATATGACATGTCTGCATGCCAGTTATCACTTATAAGTTTCCAACACCCTAGCCATGACTTGGCTTTCTATTTTTAGTAACTCGGAGGAATTAGGGTTTCATTGCATCTCATCTCGTTCTAAGCTGGAGCTGGCGTGGCTGTGCCCTCACTGACTTTTGTCACCTTGTTCATACCTTATCTGGCACAGTACATACTATTTTTAGCAAACCCTAAAATTGATCAATTTTTGTATCTCCGTTTGCTTTGAAATTCGTTCCACTTGTGTTTGATGTTGTGAGAGACCTGTTCACACTTTTCTCTGGCAATGACGTGCTACTTTTAGCCATGAGGTGACTTACTAAAAATAGTAAGTATTCAGATCGTGCTCAAATTTTGCCAATAGGTAGCCTGAAGGATGCTGATCCCGGTGGCGTGCTTCGCTTTGACATCTCTGCACTTTGTTCCATCTATTTTTAGACATAGCATGGGAACCCTAATCTAACTTGCCTGCGCTCTTCACTGCTCCTGATTGCCTTGATTTCTATTGTTTGTCACTCTGCTCGCTAGAATGAAGTGCTAGGTAACCGCTGGGCTGAAGCTACTATTTATAGTAAGTGTCCGGAAAGTGGTCCATCGGACTTCGGATGAGTTTGCATGTCACAGTGCCCGTGGGATCTCAAAAAACCCAGAAAAACCCAGAAAACTGGTCAACGTTCCGGCACTGGCTAAAAATAGTAAGTCCCTTAAAACTGACTCATTCTATTCGCATGTCTTACCACTACGAAGCTCTCGCAAAACCCACATGGAATACCTGGACATGCATTGAAAAACTCTACATACAAACCCTAAAAATAGCCTCCAAAGGCTGAACTGCTAAAAATAGCCAATTGTCTGAATCTGTTCAAATTTCACGTGTGGATGCTCTGAAGCTGCCTGAATGTGTTGAAGTAATTAGAATCCCAAAATCCTGAGGAAAAGACCTCAGATTAGGTACTTACTAAAAATAGTAAGTTGTCGGATTTCAGTAGGATTTCAGTGGGATTCTGCCTTGAGCTTCCTGATTGCACTGCTGCACTTAGATTTCACCTTGATAACTCAACTTGACTTGAAACAAGCCTAAAGGATAGGAACCCTAATTTCGTAGACTTGGCAATCATATCAATCCAGGTCAAAGACGGGACATCCCCGGAAGGACAAAAGATCAGAGATAGAGAGAACCAAAGCCAAAAGACCAGAATGGAGCAAAAATTAGGGGGTCCCCATCTTGGATGGGGTGATGTGTGAAAAGGTCACAACACGTCTTCCACACCTGCAATCTTCAATTTCTCTGCCTTGGCACCTCCTGTGATTTTCCTAAAAAATTTCCTCCTGTCTAGCCTTGGGCGTACTTCATCTTGTTCTTGAGAATTCCCAACTTCACCTCTTCCTTAGGCGTATTTCTCACCCTTAGAAAATAATTAAAATTTTAAATCACCCATGAGGGGCGCATTTGAGGGTATGAACTTCCACTTTATCTTTCCACGCCCTAGCAAAATTTTGCCTTAGGAAAAAAAATTCTTAGGAAAATTTCATATTTTAAATCACCCATGAAGGGCGCATTTCATTTCATGCATCACTTTAATCCCCTTAGGCATTTTTCATGCCTAGGAGCTTACACTTCATTTTTACCTCACAAGCAAGGGCGCATATCACTTGTGCCATTTCCATTTGAAGGGGTGGGGAGGAATTCCCCACGCCTTAGTGACTTTCCATCTCCCTTGGGTGCATTTTGCATGTGAAGAGGGAACCCATGGGCGCATTTCCCCTATGGTGAGGAAACTTTCCTTGCCTTAGCGCGTTTTTCTTCTTGCCTTCTCCACCTTGGGGCGCATTTAGCATAGTGAGGAGGAACATGTAGGCGCATTTGAAGGGGTGGGGAGGAATTTCCCATGCCTTAGTGACTTTCCATCTCCCTTGGGCGCATTTTAGCATGTGGACTTCCACTCTTGAGCGCATTTCTTATAGTCAACTTCCATGTGAGGGCGCATTTGGCCTAGCATGAAGGAATTTTCGATGCCTTAGTAAATTTTGCTATGCCTTTACTTCTTGTGGGCGCATTTGACCCCTGCTCAAGGAATTTTTGGGCGCATTTAGCCTAGGCTCCTTCCACTTCAACCCTTGAGGGCGCATTTTACCTAGTGTGAAGGAAATTTCACACTTAAAAGAATTTTTTATCAATTTTCTCCCATGATTTGGGCGCATTTAGCCTATGCTGGAGGAATTCGTGAGCGCATTTCACATATGAAGGAAGAATCTCAACACTTAGAGATTTTTCAACCTCTTCACCTCTCCTGGGCGTATTTCATGTGTGTTCAAGCCAGTTCTTATCTATGAATTTCCAACGCCCTAGCCATGCCTTAGCTTTCTATTTTTAGTAAATTCGGAGAAGTGAGGGTTTCCATGCATTCTTCTTGTTCTTAGCTGGAGCAGGTGTGGCTGTGCTTCCACTAGCCTTGCTACCTCGTCTATATCCTCTGTCCACACTGGTGTGCTATTTTTAGCCATTTGCTATTTTTAGCAAACCCTAAAGTCAATTGACCTTTGTAGCTTCATTTGACCTGAAATTCACTCCACCTGTCCTTGATGACCTAAGTGTCTTGTTCGCACCTGCCTCCGGCACAGACGTGCTTTTTATAGCCATGAGGTGACTTACTAAAAATAGTAAGTATTCAGAGTGTGCTCAAATTTTACCAGTAGACAACCTGGAAGATGCTGATCATGGTGGCGTGCTTCGTTTTGACAACTCTGCATTTCATTCCATCTATTTTTAGGCATAGCAGTGGAAACCTTAATCTGACTTGCATGTGCTCCAAAACTGCTTCCACTTGGCTCGATTTCTGTTGCCTGTCGTTCTGCTTGCTGGACTGAAGTGTTGGGTAGCTGCTGGGATGAAACTGCTATTTATAGTAAATGCCCGAAAAGTGGTTAATCTGATGTCGGATGAGTTTGCATGTCACAGTGCCCGTGGGATCTCAAAAATCCCAGAAAACTAGTCAACACGCGGGCACTGGCTAAAAATAGTAAGTCCCTGAAAACTGATTCATTCTGCTTGCATGTCACACCACTGCGAAGCCCTCGCAAAACCCATGAGGAATATCCGAACATGCACTGAAAATCGTTGCATGCAAACCCTAAAAATAGCCTTTGAAGGCTGCACCATTGGAAGTCACCATCTCGGTTTGCATGTTATACCATCACGAAGGTCTTGAAAAACCCAAATCCATTCTCCAATCATGTAGTGGAAAATCATATGCCTAAACCCTGAAAATAGTCTGTCAAGGCTGAACTGCTAAAAATACCCAATTGTCTGAATTTGTTCTAATTTCATGTGTAGGCACCCTCAAGTTGCCCGGATGTGCTAAAGTAGTTAGAATCCCGAAATCCTGAGGAAAAGGCCTCCATATTAGGTACTTACTAAGAATAGTAAGTTGTCATATTTCAGTAAGATTTTAGTGGGATCTTGTCTTGAGCCTTCTGACTATACTGCTGCACTCAGATTTTACCTTGATAACTCTATTTGACCTCAAACAAGCCTGAAGGATAGAAGCCCTAATTTCACAGACTTAGCTAACATTTCAACCTAGGTCAAATGACGGGACATCCCCGAAAGGACAAAAGATCGGAGACAGAGAGAACCAAAGCCAAAAGACCAGAATGGAGCAAAAATTAGGGGGTCCCCATCTTGGATGGGGTGATGTGTGAAAAGGTCACAACACTACCGTTGCGCATTCAACAAGTTCCTGTGGGGTGGCAATAACCGCGCTACCACTGGATAGTTTGCACATCCCCGCAGTATGGCGGTTTACACCGCACTACCACTGCACATTCAGTGAACCTCTGCGGAATGGCGGTAACCATTGCACTATTGCCAGAAAGACAAGAGGCTCCCACAGTATGGCGGTATCCACCGCACTACCGCTACACAGCTAAGAGGTGCCCGCAGTACAACGGTAAAGGCATAGTCATAACACTTATGAACTCTTTGTTGCTTGATGATAGAACCAGGGTCTCTACTAGTGAGTTTGAGGCACATAATCTCAACAATTTGAATATATTTGCATTGTTTAGTTAAGTCCTTTTTGCATCTCAAGTTCATATTCAAAGGAGAAACACAATCAGAAATTTTATATCAGTCAAAGGCAGTTTCAAGACAAGTATTTGACAAAATTCCCGGCATAAAATCAAAAAAAATAAGTCAAATTTTGCAAGGGACTTTACAATGATCCATGATCATTGAACAACATTTCTCCCCTTGAAAAGAAACAACACCACAAATGTGTGCAAGATGACTTGTGATTCCTGATAGGAATATGCAGGAAGTATGATGAATGTCTCTAAATGTTGCACATAATCCAAAGACTGAAATGATGCCAATGATGCCTTCAAAGGATGCTCAAAGATCTCCAAGCCAATGTTGATTTGTGAAGGATGTTGATAAGATGGATCAGGTACCATTTTTGATTCAGGAACAAGGACCATGGATACATGGTTATAACTGGACCAATGAGAATTTGGTACTATTGTAAATGATGATAACTAAGTTGGATAGGTCAACTCATGAATGTCTGCACAATTTGTCACGATAGAAGCTAATGTAGACGAGGAAAGAGAAATATCCAAAGATGGCAATGGTGATGCAGCTTCATCAAAGCTAACATCAAATAGAAGATGAATGTCGTCAATGGTGTCATTCAAATCTGCAAGGTTGGATTCTACAAACAAAGATGTGATGTCTAGTAGATATGCATCCCGATATAGTGGATCTAGAATGACGATAGCAATGTCCTGATGCAAAGAATCTATGGAACTCATGAATGAGTCAACACCAAATTCAAATGTAGCAATAGGCGATATGGAAGATGAGATTTCAATGCAAGCCATCCGACTTGTTTGTTCATCCCCACATGATGGTGTCTCACAAGATGTCTGAGTGAGACTGAATGATGATTTTGCATGTGTTGGAACAAGAGGATCAGGTAAGGCAATACCATGATTAAGAAGAATTTGCTTCATTTTCTCAATTCGACAAAACCAACATTCTTCTATTGTATGCCTTTTCTTTCCACAATATGCACATTCGATTTTCCATTTATTAGGAGGATTATGAAGAATACTCAAATGGAAGGGATTTAGTGAGAGACATGATCACATGAACCAACAAACTCAAAAAGAAGAAGCACCTAGATTGCCCCCCCAAAATGATTAGTGTTGATTGTAGCCCCCCCAAAACAATGTGCAAGAAAATTTTACAAGTTGTGAAGATGGGATGCCAAATCAACCGTTTATAATACACAGTTATTTTTACAAAATGGGCTACATCCAAATTTATTTATAAAATTTGAATTTCTTGCGAAATTTTGATGTGTCAAAAAAAAGTTTACAAAATTTCGATAAACAGGGTGAAAGTTATACCTTGTCGAAATTTGCTTACAATGTTGACTTCGGAGGTTAAAATTTGCTATTAAACAACATCAAATAAAAAATGTCTCAACATCAAAAAATCAGCGCCAAAACCAACTTCTCGTTGACTATTGACAACTGAAATACCGATCTCCTGTTTGCAAGTTATGCAAAAACGAAAAAAGTACCCCCTTTACAAACACTGGCAAAATGAAAATGTCTCTCCTCCCCTTACAATTTTTTGAATAAGCTAGCAGTTTGTATTGGTTATTTAACATTGAATGTGATCAAAATCTATCATGATTAATGAAAATGTAACCACTAGTTGTGAAATAACCCGAGTTAAAGGGTAAGCGAGGGGGTGTGGAGGCAGTGTGAAGCCTATGGAAGCCGCAAAGATGCCACCTCTAGGATTTCTTGAGGAGGCTGTTATGTGGGAGACTTGGAGACACCTTGCAGGTGTCGTGAAGGATGGTATTGACTAAGTCAATGAAAACTAGAAGCCGCTTTGTGATGGGAGATAGATTTGTGTAAGAGGCCGCATATGAAATAGGAGCCAGTAAATATGCCGCATATTGGGAATTGTTCAGAGCTCTATATTGTTTGCATAGGCTATAATAATTTGAGCAAAGTGATACCCTAAGAGATGGGGATGCTGAAACGCCTACAAACACTTGTGCTTTGTGTTAATCACTTCTATGGAAATGTTATTCCTTTTCTCTTAAACTTTATAGAGGATGCGGCTGATAAGGAGGAATCGACCTTCAACTATTGCTCAAAATGATCACGCTAGCTTTTCAAGGCCCCATGCAATGCAGGAGAGAAATGTCTTTGCAGACATCAATTAGTAGCAAACAATGATGAAATCACAAAGAAGATTGCAACAAATAAAGTACGAGCAAAAAAAAAACCAATGCAAACCCTCAGATCAAGCCTCTTGTTAATGAGAGAGGTCGACACTTATGTGTGAGTGTGGCTCAAGGAATGACGGGTTGACTGTGAATGTGGCATGAAGAAAGTTGCGCACAAAACAGTAAACCTGATCTCTAAAGCAACAACTCTTCACGAAGTTGCAAAATCTTCCAATTTTCTAATGTAGCTAGCTGCCCTTGATGGCTCTTGGCCTGTGTAGGATTTGGGTCGATATGATTGGAGGAGAGAATTGGCATGGCCTAATGATGTGAAGCCGCTTATTGTCTTGCAACAAGTGATGTCACCATAGACTGTAGAAGAGGCCAACCTGAAAAAGAATTTTGTGTAACAAAATAACCTTGCAAACTTTGGAAAATGTAACAAACCAAAGTTTGAATGAGAATAACCACAGATCTCTACAATTGGCTAAATAGGCAAAAATTGGCCAAAAACTTTGCGAAAACAAATCACAGAACCCTGCAAATAGGTCAATGAAAGCCACAAACTACCTGCAAATAGGCCGAATAGGCCAAAAAATGCAATTTTCGAACCTTGCAACCATCAGCCAGACAAGCCAAAAATACATGCAATAGGCTAATTTGTTTCAAAATACACTTTTTACCCAATAGGCAGATGGACAGAGGGCAGATTGGCCCTCTGCTAAAAAAAATCAAATTTTTACAATTTTTCATAAAATAGGCACAGAGGATCGAATACTCAAACATTGAAAATTATCGAAATTGACGAAACGAAAGGTTTTTTTTTCATTTCCCAAGCCTTCTGAATGCAATGGCGGTGTCTGTTTGGCTCTATGACACTCCGCTGGCAAGGCTATCTACAGGAGTCACCTCGATGTAGGAAGGAACGTGTTCTCATGGCTCTGATACCATATTGGAGAATGCCAAATCAAAGAGCTCGAATTTGATAACCTTCCATAAGTGAAACTATGAACACAATAGTATGTCTATCAATATAATATGAAGAATGTGTAAATACAATGATGAAGACTTTTTGTATATAGGCAAAGATGAGTAGGTGAGAAGGTAAGAGTGAAACTCTGACTACCCCTTCAAAGATGGGACACTTGTGAGCTCACTTGACAAGTGTGTGAGCAAGTGTCAATAGGTGTCTCAAGTTATGAGGACACATGTCTCAACCATATGAAGTGAGACAAAAGAAAAAGAAACCTAAGTAAACTTCAGCTAAGTGCGAATAGGTCAATCCTAGAAAGGTGATTAGTTAACTAGGTGTGATAACGACTCTGTTTACACTAACAATAAGTACATACAAATTCTTGGAATATAGTCTTTTGTTTTCTTTTCCTAAGAATATTGATTGTATTAAGAAATGCCAAATCTACAAAATTCTCTACAAGCCGTAATAGTGGTCTTTTATTTGTCCTTGGTCCTTTTGCTAAGTTTCCAACATATTAATAGTCTACATCACTAATATTAGTTCCTAGTTCGAGAGAAGTAATCATTGATCTACTTTTTCCAAATTTTGCAAGGAATTTCCATTCCATAATGGGAAGTATCATCTCCATTAATGCTCTATTAGCATAAAAAGGATTTAGGAAAGATTCTTATTAAATATTTCAGACTTCCTCGTGAGTTATATTGAATGCAATGTCAGTTTCTTGAATTTTGAAGATCATATGTTAAAGTGATCCAAATATATCTCAAAGCATCCTTAAAATGCTAAGGACTGACAACTTAAAGCTGACTATAGTGGGCATCAAGTCAACAAAATACATTATCAAAAACAAAGATTCCCACAACAAAAAAGCATAACATGCCAACATAACCTACCATGAGAAAAAAAAATGAAGATGGTCACATTGTTGCCATGTGCTAAGAACGTGAACCATTAAGTTGGTCACAACCAATCCACTAAGAAATTGAAATAAACAATTACACAACTATAGAATTCAAATAGCTACCAAGGCATCTATGCTTATACAACCTCAAAATTATTCAAGGAGAACATGTAAAATCTTTCCCATGTGTATCTTTCTAGTCCCACATGGTGCACCAAGTACATCAGTTGCTTCAAGTAATGAATCAATGTAAGTTGTTATATTTCTCTACGAACAACTCATAACTAAGTATTATTATTTGAATTATTTACAATTTATGATATTTCCTAGATATCCACAGATTATATAGTTAAACCTCACAGCAACTTTGTAGGCATACATATGCAAACCAAAAGCCTTGTCACTACAACATTCCCACATTACCCTCAAGAAACTAATTCCACCAGTCTCTTAAGAATATGCCATAATATGATTCATTTCATTGTCATCCAAAAAAAGACACTAATAATTAATCTGCTTGATCCTTTTATCACAATCAAAGCAGTCTCCAACATAATTGAACCTCTGATGGGTTGTTGAGAAAGCCAACACAATGACATAACTTGAACATTTGCCACTATCTGTAATGTCCCATTTTCCTAGGCAATGGTCAGACGCAGTGGTTAGTCTACCAACTAGTCCCTGTAGGCTAACAACGTGTTCAAGGGACCTCTTCAAGGGTGATCTTTGGTTCTTTAGCAGGCCTTTCGATGTTTATTTTAGTACTCGTTAGCTCAATGTTCCAATTTATTTGTGGTGTGCCTTTCAGAGGCCATTCTAGACACTTTGACGCACACTTACTATTTTTAGTAAGTCACTTGGATGTGTTGCTCATACTTACTATTTATAGTAAGTCATGGGTATGGTCAACTGGAAAAGTTACTACTTTTGGCATGATGGTGTAATTATATCATGGAATTATTTTGGTTAATATTGGTCCTATGCATTTAATATTAATAACATCAAATAATAAAATTAAATTAAATAATTTAACTTTATGCATTATAAATATATTAAAAGGGGACTTTATATTTAAAACGATATAAGTGATTTTAACGTGCACTTTATAATATAAAGTTAAGTGCCAATTTAAAAGCGAGATATAAGTGACTTTTTAAAAGAATGTTATTTTATTAAGTTGTGCATCAAAATTAAAAGAATGAAAGGTGGGAAATGAAATGAAATGAAAATGCAAATTAAGCATGGAAATATAAAAGGGCAATGGAAGCTCATTTTGCACATTCATTGTTGAGAAGATTATTTGTTAAGGGTTTTTGCAGGAAACTGAAGAGTCTAGAAACACTTGGCTTTTTGAGGACAAAATCCCTCAAGAAAAATAGCTCGGTACAAGAGTGAAAGATCTCCCAAGCCAACTTGCAAACAATTCCATTTTAGGGATTATGCTTGTGCTTCATCGATTTACAGGAAAGGATTCAAAATAAGGGTTCAAAGATTTTATCAGGAAATCTGAGTTTAATTGATCATTGACAAAGTAAGGAAATTACATAGCTTCAATTGTTTTCCTGGAGATTGTCATTTTTAGGGTTTACAAAGCTACAAGTGGAGTTTTCCATCTAGTTGAAGGGTTTACTCAATACATAGGTCTGAATTGGAGGACGTGGTAATTAGCAGTAGCATACAGCCCTACAGTTGGCCCATGGGAACCTTCTAGGGCCAACCATACATCCCTGTGCTTGGCATGAGGAATTCCTAAGCTGGTTGATTGATTTATGAGCTGCAACCAACCACATTGGAGGCGTATAAGCTATTTCAACAGATCTGTAACAAGATTGGAGGCACTTCTGAACAGTCAGCAAATGGTTTCAATCTGCAATCTGACCTAGGCATCCAACCTTCCAGGTCTGATTTGAGCAATTTTCAGGTCTGAAATGTATTTACAGTTATATAAAAATGAATAATACCTGCTGTTACTTGTTATGTAATCAAATTGGACTTAATTTACTGCTATAACTATTTCTGAGCAGTCATATCTGCATATTTGTTTCATAATATTGCCCAGGCTGCACTTGCATTAAGCTGTAGTATTATTTCTGTAATCTAAATGTGTATGTGCAAATTACCTGGATGTTATCTTGACTAAGGAAATGGAATGAAAACTGTTTGACAAAATGTCCCACATGCCAAACTGAAAATCAATCGAGCAAAATCATAATAGATATTGTTCCATTTGGGGTGGGACATTACAGTATAACATCCCAATCCAAAATAATTATGCAAATTTGACTTTAGACTGATTTTTAAACCCTTTTCAAATGTTCAGTATTTGGGACAAGTAATATCGGATTTTAATATTTAACACAAATCTTGTCAAACTTAGATTTAATAACTGTTTACATCACATTATTACCATTGCATTCTAAACAGTAATGCTAGCAAATAACAGATATAACTCTTGATGCTTTCATTACTACAATAGAATCTGAAAATACATGCAAAATAGACTATAACTTCATCAGATATAACAACAAAAAATTACCATGAGCACACCCACAACAAACAACAAATAACAAATAGCACCAATACAATGTGGCTTAATCTATGAACAATGAAGCTCTGATGTGACCTCTAAGTGAGATAATCCTCTAATCTTTGATAGACCAATGAATTTTTGTCCTCAAATCCACATGCTGAAACAAAAGTGCTCAAAATGGGTTTTGAAAGGAATTTGGTTAAGTGTAGATGATGATCTAAAATGAAAAAATTCATTCTTTTGTATCCTCCATAAAAAAAACAGGTTAGTGACCATGTACACTTGCAAATTCAAATTTGAACAATGATCATGGGCAAGAAAGATTCCACTTTGTAATTAATAGCACCAAAAACATATTTCTGCAATCATTATGAGACATGCTAGGAAGTTAGGAGGGAAATGGAAACATAGGCGGAAATATCAAGGATCAAGGGTCGACCATATCACAAGACCCAAACTATAGGATGAGGTGTCAAGGATCAAGCAATGGGCATGTCGATAAGGGAAAGTTCAAAAAACCGACAAGAAAAAGGGAAGAGCAAAGTTGGAAGAAAAACACACAGCAGATGGAAATAGGGAAGACACAAGAACAGACCAGCTTAGATTGACTAGAAATGAGACATGACAAGTCGGCCCCACTCAAAATTTTTGGTCCTCAAGCAACTGCAGTTTTAAATGTTCCAATATCTATGGACCTTGTCATGTTGCATCCTCCACTAGAAGATCTTTCTACCATATCAAGTACTCCTCGGTGCTTTTGTTTCTCAGTTTCCTCTCCTTTACATCCGTGACTGCTTTGGAAATTAGAAACAATTTGTCCTCTTCATCAATCAGAGGCAACTCATACAAGGGTTCTATATGTTTTTCTAACACCTTTTTGAGGCAAGACACATAAAAAAAATTGTGTATCTTTCTTCCCTCCAATAGCTCCAATTCATAGGCCACTTTGCCAATCCTTCTCAAAATTATGTAAGGCCCATAGAAACACAGTTTGAGCTTTTCTGACCCACTTGCCTTAAAGGAAGATTGCTTGTAGAACTACAATCTCACAAAAACCATGTCTCCAATCTCAAATGTTCTCTCTGTAATAACCCCATGTGATTGCTAAATATATTGCACAAGTAGATGGCTTCGTCCAATGGACGTGAAGATCATTAATAAAGTTATCGCTGCTTAAAGGGAAGGAAATTAGTTTGATCAATGTATTAGCTAGTTAGTTAAGGTATGATTAATTAAGTTTGTGAAAGAGGCATGTTTAAAAAGATACAACTCCTCACATCATGCCATTTGAAATCTATTTGAGGAGGTTCATAGTTCATCCAAGGGGCATCAATCATTTGCAAATTCATATCTCTAAAACTCAGATCTGAGGTGCTCTTAAAGAGCCTACGATCAGCCAAGTAAAGGTGGCTTATCCATCACCTATTACAAGGCTAATGGGCACATAAGCAATCAATTATATTCAGAAACAGCGCCAAGGAGAAATCGCAGGAGTATAAAGTTCAAATCTGGAACAGCGATCAGATTGAGGTCTAAGCCTCTTACACATTCAATCGCATGACTTTGAAGAAATAAATCAGAAATAACGATTATATCCTCTTGTCAATTTTCCGTTCTTGAATTAATAATCAAATTCAGACTTCATAATTTCAAATGGAATTTCAGAATTTATATTAGAAAAGTGGTGTCATTATCACTGACATAATAACCACTCTTATTAATATACCAATGTCCAATAATCAGGACTAGTGTTAATTAGTTAAGTTAAAGTTGTTCTTAAGTAAATCAAAATTGCATAGTAGAGGTCTATAATCATTTATACCCTCTCTTAAAATTTGTTGGTTCTTGTCATATTTTTATATCTTAATCTATAAGATTGAAGGCAAAATTTAAGGTAACTCTACAAGGGGCATTACACTCTCAATCCTATGACAGTCTACATACATCTTCTATTGGTTATGAACCTACTAGAGGCTATTCTTGAGTGACTTCAAAATGTCTTGGCTCTATTTGATTGCATCACTTGCTCCTGATACCCTATTATCCACGACAATGAGATCAATGAAGCTTTGAGGTTCATACCCATGCAAGGCCATGAATGGCGTCATCTTGATTGACATGTGGTAGGTGGTGTTGTAACAGTATTCCCCTAAGTAAGCCACTTGATCTAAGTCTTTTGCTGATTAGCAACATAATTTCTCAAATAACCTTCCATCCATTTGTTCACAATCTCAATCTGGCCATTTGTTTATAGGTGGTAGTTGGTGCTAGGGGTGAGCTCAATTCCCACCAAAAGGAAGAGCTCTTCCCAAAACAAAATCATAAAGTGACTATCTCTATCACTCATAATGCTCTTGGGTAGTCCATGGAGTTTCATCACTTCCTTGAAGAACAGATCAACTACTTATGCCACCTTAAATCTGAAGAGATGGCAAAGAAATGTGCATAATTCGTTAGTTTGTCCACAACAACATATATAACATCATTTCCTTGGAAGTTTAGAAGCCCCATGATGAAATCTATCAAGACACTTTCCCACTTCTACTAGAGATTGGTAAGGGCTGCAAAAGACCTGCAAGAAATGTTTTTCCATTTTATTCTTTTAACAAACGAGGCATTCCTTGATATGGGTGAGGACATCATCCTTGAGTCCCTATAATGTCCCCTTCTCAAGCCTAGTCAGCTATTGCGAGAGTTAGCCTATTCTTGAGTTCCTGTACGCTAATTGGCAATGGTTAGGGGACTCCAAGGTTCTTGGAGATCTTAGTAGTTGGGTTTCTTAGCATCCAATGGTGTGTTAGCATTTTGTTCGTGTTCAAGATGGTGGTGATGTCCTTTGTTGCATTTTTCACCATCTGGGTTATTCTCCAAATTTCTTGGAGAACACAGTTATTTTTAGGAAGTGCCCATTTTGGCACTAGGCATCTTCCCTCATCATCAATAACTTCTTGGTGCGATCAATTTCCATTTCAGATGTCTCATCGGTGATTTTCAAATAATGATTGGAATTAATTTTAATTTCTACACTAAAGTATAAAGTAATGTTTAAATATTACTTTAGTGTTAAATATTATAAAGTGAAATGGTATTTCCCTAAGTTGGATGCCTTGGGAAATGTGCTTAGGGGAATTATAATGTCTTAAAAATTAAAAAAGGGGCCATTGAGGGAAATATAAAGTATTTGAATTTTAAAATGAACCCTTTCCCTCCAACTCTATTTAATGGAGTTTCGGGCTCTCATTTCTCTCATTCGAAATCCCAAACATAACGAAATGTTGTTGAAGTGAACCGAGAAGTTCTTCCAAGGATTGATAGAGGACGAAAACCCTCATCAACTTAATGGTTTTGGGTCTGAAAGACGATCCCTAGCTGGTTAGGGGTGATTCTACCTCAAGAATCACCATTGTTTTTGTGGAGTTTTGTGGTTTGGAGTTTTGATAATGAAAATATTTAAGGTATTTTGATATGTAAATGTGGGAATGTTAGTAATGAATTTTCAAATTTATTTTGGAGTGTGTTCTTGGAGGTTTGTGCAAGGGTTTCAGACCAGTCTATACCACTACAAGGATTGGTCGTACCCCTCATTTTGGCTTGTGCTGACCAATGGGTGAAGATTTGGTTTTGGGTTTTTTACCATAAACTCTCCTATGCTGGGTGATCCTTTCAAGGAAGATTGCAAGAGTCTAAAGTTGGAATTTATTTTTCTAGAGCAAATTCGACCCAAGTAGGGGGGTTGTACAACTACAAGAGTGATTTTGGGAGATCTATGACAGAGTTTGGTTCATGTTGGTAGTTGCAAACCCTCTCAAAGAAGGCACCTAGGTTGGTGGAAGATTCCACGAGTGATAGAACGCATATGTGAGCTCTCAAAAAATTAAAAATAAATTAATTCCAAGTCGTCCCTGTGCATATCAGTCCATCTGAGTGCTGCTACAAATGTTCTAGGTGGATTATTTTACTTGAGAATGAATGAAGTTGGCCGTTTGGGAATAAATATGCAAGTCTGGGCAGTTTAGGAGTGTTGTTTGAGGTTGGGAATAATTTTTTTGCCGTATTACTACAGTTGGGAGCCTTATTGGAAGTGTTGATGACTTATTTTGCCATTGTTGTTGACTAATCAATCAGAAATCAAGCTCAACAGACCTGTTATGATTTCTAAATTCATTCCCTTTGAGTAGGTCCATTTTTTAAAGCAATACCCTTCAACATCAATAACGAGGGGCATTTTGCAAAGGAATGTGTTGGAAATGGTAATGGGTTATCTTTGGAGTTAATTCAAGACAACAGATTGTTGCATGATTATAGCCATCATTCGGAATCTCTTGATATAAAAATAGTGAATGACCACTCAAAATTTCCAATTTATTTCCAATTTATATCAAAATTTCCTAAGCAGTGGTTAGATGCAATGGTTAGTCTACCAACTGGTCCCCGTAGGCTAACAGGGTGTTTAGGGGACCCCTTCGAGGATGTTCTTTGGTTCTTCAGCAAGCCTTTCGGTGTTTATTTCAGTACTCTTCAACTCAATGTCCCAGCTTATTTGTGGTGTGCCTTCTGGAGGCCATTCTAGACACTTTGACACACTATTTTTAGTAATTCACTTGGGTGTGTTGCTCATACTTACTATTTATAGTAAGTCATGGGTATGGTCAACTAGCGGAGTTACTACTTTTGGCATGATGGCATAATTATATCCTGGAGTTATTTGGGTTAATATTGGTCCTATGCATTTAATATTAATAATGTCAAATAATAAAGTTAAATTAAATAATTTAACTTTATGCGTTATTAAAATATATTAAAAGGGAACTTTATATTTAAAAGGATATAAGTGATTTTAATGTGCACTTTATAATATAAAGTTACGCGCCAATTTAAAAGGGAGATATAAGTGACTTTTTAAAGGGATGTTATTTTATTAAGTTGTGCATCAAAATTAAAAGAATGAAAGGTGGGAAATGAAAGTAAATTAAATGAAATGAAATGAAAATGCAAATTGAGCATGGAAATATAAAAGGACAAGGAAAGCTCATTTTGCACATTCATTGTTGAGATAATTATTTGTAAAGGGTTTTTGCAAGAGACTAAAGAGTTTGGAAACACTTGGTTTTTTAGGACGAAACCCCTCAGGAAGAATAGCTCGGTACAGGAGTGAAGGATCTCCCAAGCCAGCTTGCAGACAATTCCATTTCAAGGATTGTGCTTATGCTTCAACGGTTTACAAGAAAGAATCCAATTTTCAGGGTTCAATGATTTGACAGGAAATTGAAGATATATTGATTGAATTTGAAGGGTTTACTTGTTGTTGTATAAGTTAATCCTTTTTGGATTGGACGCTAGGGTTATTATTCAGATTCAGGAGCAATTGTATTGAAGACTTTGACTGCCATACTTATATTTTCTGAGTTGGAGGCAAATCGTGGGTTTTCAGTGGTCTATGGAGCTGGGTGCAGCCTTCATAAAGTGAATCAATTGCAAAGGAGGAGTCTTGAGTTGCTTTTCATACATTCTGGGCAGTCTTGAATCCATTTCATGCACTTCCAGATTGAGGTCATTGCTACTACAGGTCTGAGTATGTGATAACTGAACTTATAGTTTTTCTTACACTCTAAAATCCTCTGTCATTTAACGTTGTTGGTATTTGTAATCAGAAATCTGGCTATTTAATACTGTTGTATGTATTTATTGCCATTCTCTCAGTCCTACAGTCAGTTCTAAGTAATGTTTGAGTTTACTGTGTATCTCTGAGAGTCAGTTTATCATTGACATGCTCTATGTAATCTCAGACAATCATTGTGATTTGTCTGAATGATATTTTTTGAGTATGCCAAATTCTAAAATGAACTTCTGAGCAACAATATATAATAGAATCAGTCATACCAATGTCCATTACAATCAGGTATTAGCTGTTACACAATTTTGGGCGAAATATTGAGTGACAAGTTTGCAAATATAAGCATAGACAGAATTGTTGAGTTGTATTGGTGGAATGTTACAGAATGCATTTCAAATATCATTCATTGCACATTTAAGTCTGATAAAAAAATATGAGCATTTAGTGGTACTGTTATAGTTTTTTCTAGGAAACAAAATTCTTATGATTCAATGCATTTAGTTTCAGTACATCTCTGTTCAAGTTTGATTATGTCATGGATGCAAAGTATGCCATAATTAGTCAAGAGAAGATTCAAGAAATAAACATCAGAAAATTATGCACATGTTTCTAGTATTACTGTCCACTTATTGAATGCTTAGTTTGATTAAATAGAACATCAATCAAACTAAAAATTAATCGAGTAAAATCGCAATAGAGATTGTTCCATTTGGGGTGGGACATTACAATGGTATCAGAGCACAGTTTTCCTACCATTTTGTTGGGTGAATCAAAAACCTTCAAAGAATGACAATGGGTTACCACAGGGTTGAAGAACAAATCAGGGAAGGTTATGAACAGGAAGCCATCCAACTCTTTGAGAAGTACCAGAGCATGCTAGATGGTTTTGAAACACAGGTTTCTTTTAATGAATTTTTTAACTTAGTTGTTATCTTGAGACCTGGAAAGATTGGTTTGGTAAAGTACATTAGGAGGATGTTTGAGGAAAAAACTTCATTTGAAGGTGCAAAATTCAGTCATAGGAAAGATGTTGCAACAGGCAACAAGATCAGTTTTCAGTATGATACACCTGATGGTTTAGTGCCTATTGATGGGCACAGCGTGAGCAGGTATGATGGAACCTTCAAATCAGATAATGATGATGGTTCTACATTTAATCTCAATGATGAGGTTACAAGTGGTGTTTGGTTTGAGCCTCAAGCCAAGCCTATGGAAGACCTTGTTTGGGATGGATCTATTGTTGACCATACTACTGTCCTAACTTCTTCTACACAACTCTGCATACTATTGCACCCAAAAATGATTTTTTTGGCATTCTGCTTAAATTGAGCTAAACAATGTAAAAATGTCGTCAAAAGTATGTTTTAGGTCAAAACAAACATGAAGTCTTTGTGGGTTTCTGTCAAGGAACCTATGGTTAAAATTCTGAAAATCTGGAAATTAGGGTTTTATGCCCCTATTTTTAGGGAAACCCTTAAAAATAGGACCTTCCCAGAAATGATTGAAAATAATTTTGATAGGGTTAATTGACTTCACAATCACACTAATCAAGTCAGAATCATCAAAAGACATGTTTTACTCTGGTGGGTCTATTCCCGTTTTTCAAGAACAAAGTTAGGAACTCCGCAGCCATTAATGGCAGATTGGCCAGTACCGGGTGCTGAAAGCTAAACCTCAAAAGCTCCAACGAAGAAGCCATGGCGGAAAAGGTTAAAAAAGATGTTATAGCGAGGGAGTTTCTCAAAACGAAAAAAGGCCAAAATTTGGCTAACTCTGGAAGGTGCACGTTTTTGCTGCCAAGGCAAAACACAATCTAAAGGTGAAAAAGGCGCCCCTCTTGAAGAAAGGCGCCCTTGGATCTCAGAGGGAAAACATAATCACTTTGCATCTTCAGCTCAGTCATCTCCTTCGCCTCCGTGCTATCTCGACAACAGAATCACCAGCAAGATCATCTGATTCAGGGATCACTGGCAAAGCATCAGCAAATTATGTAGGATCTACAAACAACGAAGATGCCAAATCAGAGAGCTTCAAGATAAAAGCACCCCTGCTGGCCAGGGGCACCCCTCAGTTCAAGGTACCAGATGAATCCATCAACAATTGCTCTATACATGATATCTTTTCAACTACCTCCCAGCTACGTGATCAATCCAACAGCAAATCCATCAAACACACCAAACAATCACCAGTCGAGATCAAGCAGAAAAGGCCAGAATTGAAAAGATGAAAAGACGAGCCAGAAACTGGCTAAGGCATTGCCAAAAGCACCCCTCTTGAAGAAAGGCGGCCCTTTCTTGAAAGCATCCAGATTCAGCCAGAATCTTCACTGCTTCCTAGGATGACCTTCTCAACTATGACCAGTCTCGTCAGTAAAACCATCAGCGAGAACTTCTGACGAATCAGTCATCTCATGGAGGAGGTCAAAGACAGTCAGTTCACAACAATCAAAAAACTAGTCAAAAACTAAAAGCGCCCTTGTTGGCCAAGGGCGCCCTTAAGTTTATAGGACCTAAACTTGCCAGCTTCAACTGAGAAGTCAGTCATCCTGAGCAGGATCGAACTGGCTACCCGATGCATCGTCAAGCAATCATCCGACTCATCCATCAACGAGAATGTCAAATAAAAGCACAGAGGGCCTGAAAAAGCCAAAACGAAGAACAGTCAATGAAAATTGACTAAGGCATTATCAAAAGCACCCCTCTCAAGGAAAGTCGCCCCTCATTCTGGAAGCCTAGACTCAGTTTTCTGAGTTGATCTCTCCCTGACATATTTCATCAGGTCAATCCTACCTCGCCAACGGAGCTGCCAGCCACTGCCAGAGATCAACTGAGTAGCCAGAATCGAAGATCAAACGGAGGCCCTTCAACTTGCAAAATTGACAAAAAGAGATCAACTCCAAGGATGGATGCCTAAAAGAAGTCAAAGCAAAAATGTTGACTTGAGTTAGCAAATTTGGAGGCAAAAAGAGGCCAAACACTCCACAATCAGTGGAAATCACCTTTTGGAACTCCAAATTAGACCTAAATCACAAGTTGGCATCCATACTTGGTGGATCTCAACTCAAATCATCATATATTCTTGCTAGGCATCCCATTCTTCATTATTCTTTTGCAGGCTGAAGGATAAAACAGCAAATAGCTCCTAAGAACACATTTTCAAGATCTGGTAGAGGTTTTGGACGGATCTTCGATATTTTTGAAGATCAGTGGCAATAAAAGTATTCTTCTCCGAGGATTGTTTCCAGAGGCAGATTATTGCAACGTGGCAGTTTATAACTTCCAATCCACCTTTTGTCTACTTCCTCTATTTCTGTCTATAATTCTTTGCATGTCACAGGAAACGACAAATTACCTCAGATCTGACCATCTGGGTATGGTCAGCACATTTTTCCAGCAAAACCCATCTTCTCAAAATTGCCAGAATCAGCAAAGTTGTTGCCCCTATTTTTAAGGATCTTTCCGAAAAAGTCTCCAAATCAAAAATCCAAGGAACTGGGTTTGTTCAGCTTCCAAGCACGAACAAAACCCACGTGCCAGATTTTTCCCGGAAAAATACTTCTCGACAAGCGCTATATTTAAGGGTTTCGGAAAAGTGTCAGAACAAGGTCAAGTGCCCAGTCAATCTTTAAGTCTTGCAAAATGCAGTACTCCCAAGTACAATACAAGACCAAGACAGTCTTGTACCATGATTATCTAAAGACGATTGACACGGACTTATGGCAGAAAAATCCAGAAGTCGGTTCTGAGGACTTGGAGGGCATGAACCAAATTACATTGCAGAACATTGAAGAGTCCGACTTATACCAAGCTGCATCCATTCCTATCACTTTACAGAGCATTGAGCTTGTAACTGCTTGCACAAAGCATTACAACCCTACTACAAGAGAAATCTTGTCAGTGGACGGAAAGGTGATTTGCAGCTTAAAGCCGAAGGACATAGAGACGTGTTTTGCAATTCCACCATGCCCTACCAGGAAGGTTGTATCTGTGACAGAATGCGGAAAGGCATTCGAGGCTTCAAAGGACAAGTGTTCACTAATAGTGGTTGAACATTGGTTAAAAGTGAAGAAAACCAGCTTGCCCAAATTGGTTGGGGGAGGAGAATTCAAAGATGAGTACGCAGTGTTAATCACTTTACTCAGCAAAGTCACTGGACAAGAAGAGGGAAAATCCTTCTAGCCATGGATGTTCTATATTATTGGCAAAATAATCAACAGGAAAGAACATTACGATTGGGCCTCTCTGATCAGTGACACGCTCCACCAACAATTTACTAGGTTTCTAGAAGAACACCGTTTCCACATGTGTTCCTACCCGGTATACCTGATAGCCTTCCAAGGCGAATTCAAAACACTAAACACTATGGGAACATTGGGTGTGCAAAAGGTCCAACAATACTTTCCTCGCCTTGAGTTTACTCTAGCGGAAAGACACTTCAAGAAGATGAATGACCTTTTCACTATGCACACCGTGTGCGAGCTAGACCATGAGATGCACGTCCGTATTTCACCAACAGCTAAGGCGACAATGGTGGACTGGGCGGATTGGTTCATCCAATTCCCCACTTTCACCTGCATACGCATGTACGGCTACAATGGCCACCCCGCCATGATGCCACGCTACCCTTCAAACAAGGTGGTGTTCATGGAATTCCTGAGACAATTGGCCGAGGTTCACTCTTACCTACACCAAAAGAAGAAGTCAACAGCAAACTTTCCTATTCAGATGGGACTCTACAGATGTAAGATTGCAGCCGATGCTAGGTTGATAAGCCAGGAAACAGTGAGATTTAATCTCAAGTACCTCATTGACAGGAGGTCATCATATGATCCAAGAGGACTCTTCGCAGCACATCTCGAGCAAAGATCATCACATGAATCTTCCATAGAGGATTTTTGGGTCAACTACGAAGATGAGTTTGAAGAAAGAAGAAGAAACTATAGCAGATCAAGCTCTCACAAATTGCAGATTTCATGTCAGAAGACATCGAGGGCTTATCTGATGACGAAGAAGTCATTCTTTCTTCCTTCTTCGCGGATCAAGTAAATGCACAACCACTCAGCAGAGTAGATTGGTATGCGAAAGAGAGTACATCTATCGAGGAAAGAACTGGTAGAGTAATCCGACACAATCAACTCTACCTTCACAGTAAAAGGACAAAGAAGATAGTACTTCCCCAATCAGAGCCGCCAACGGTTCAATCTACACTACCTTCCACATCTAGGAAGAGACCCAGACAAAAGAAGATGAGCATCCTTCCCGAAAGAATGCAAATGTCAGAGAGCACATGGGGAAGAAGAATAATTGCTGGTACAAATCAGCAAAGGGTATAGGTGGAGACAGCCAGCAATTTACCTGAAACAGTTGAGAACACTGCAGCTGCACCAGAGCCAGTGATTGAAATAATCACTGCAGAGATGGAACCCATTGCAGAAGCAGTTGCAGCAGAAATAGTACCTGCAATAGAAACAAAGCCGTCGTCTTCACCACCATCACAGAGGTCGCAAAGTCCCATTGATTTGGACTCGCCACCACGAGGCATCGCCACAGCACAATCTCATTCTTCCAGCATTCAGGGGGCCTATGTTCCTCCTTCCAATGAGGCTAGCCGAGATTCTATTTGGCTAGAAAGCTCGCTTCGAAGGAAAAGGGAAAGACCTTCTTATCAGCTTGACTTCACTGAGTTCCACCATGTCCCCCAAGACATGCCGACAAAGAAGTTGAAGAAGCAGACACATGTAGAGAAGAATGCAGAGAACGAGGTTGTCATAGAGACTGCTGCCCCACCTGAAGATAAAGACATACACAATGTGAGGGTTGAGGATTTCACGCTATCAAAGGTGAACCTTGGAAAGACCACTCGATAGGTGGAGGCAGACCTTCTTGGAATTGCCTCAACAAGTGTCAAGGAAAGAATGACGAAGGATGGACAAGACAAAGCAGCCTTGAAGGTTGAAAACCGTCAATTAAGAATGTACATTTCTAGCTTGATGCACGACACTCCCAACTCCTCGGCTTTGCCTCAAGAGTCGTTATATCTCCCAACAAAGAGAAACCATCATCAGTTGATCACATACAGTAAACACTTGAGACATCAAGTGGATGAGTTTGTTGTCAAAGGACGGTGTGTATTAGCAGAAGCATACCAGCTGAGAGACAAAGCACATGGACTCCGATCAGAGATCCAGCAATCAGACTTAAAGGCAGCTCAAGAGAAGCCGAGAGAGGAAGCGACAGTTGCTGATCTACAACATGCATATCAGTCAGTTACAACCACCGAGAACAAACGCCATCTCTTTGATTGGAAAGAACAATTGGCATACAAGGTGAGAGCCTACGATGCCAATTCAGTGGAGCTGATTGATTACAGACATTTTGTCGCTAATATTATCAACTTCGCGAGAATGTTGGTAGTATCCTTCCCTGATTTAGCATATCAGCGTGAGGGAGGGGAATACATTGAGCTCGGAATGGTACAGAGACAGTTTCAAGACGTCATCCGTGGTTCATTCCTTGAAGATCCCAATGGTTGCAAGTTAGCCAAAATTGCAGCCATGTCTATCCAGTTGGATGAAGCAACTACCCAATGCATAAACTATCAGCAGCAGCTTGTGACAGGCGAAGAGATGTTGAGACGCCACACAGTCATCTTACGAAGCATTAATTGCTCGAGGGCCAAAGAGGTCAACGACTGGATTGAGACTTTGTTGACCAGTGGCGAAGAGGTGTAAAGCACCAAGGAAGGACGTCCTACCCTCCAAATAGCAATAAATACGACTGAAGTCAACTAGATCCCCCTTTCCAAGTTGACTCCAAATCTCCACAAATCATGCATGTCAGATCCCACTGATCTAGGATGTCTAATTGACTCCCACGATTTATGGATCTCAGATCTCCTTAAAAGGTGGATGTCTATTTGGAGACACATTTGTAATTATAGTTCACTTTTAGTTAGGTGTCGGTCAACTGAAGTAGACTCCCAATTTGACTCTTGTTTAGTATCAGTTAACTGAAGTAGATTTCCAGTTAACTGCTTGCTCACCTACTTTTAGAGATAGGAATAAATCTTATTGATGGGCAAGAACTGATTGTTAACTCAAGGAGATTTTAGGGTTGCCTACTCCTTTGAGTTTCTATATATAAGAGCCTTGGGCTCATTATTTGTTTAACCTTTATTTGCTAAGCAAAATTGTTGCGCCATTGTTGCCAGAGTTAGCTTGTTCATATCTGTTCACTCTTGGATGAGAGTTTGTTGATTGATCGTAATTGTGCATGATTTCGTGCCTTTGTTGTGCCAACCTTTGTAATTCTTTGGAAAAACTTGAAGAAATAAAATCAAATGGCGCATGCTTGCTTGATCTAAATACTTGAGTTCTTTCAAAGTCTTGTTTTCAAATAGTGTATTGTTTCAATCTCCTCCTTGGACAGGTGTCGTCACCTCTTTGGATATTTTGTTATCGATCATTATCGTATGATGTTGTTTAATGAGTTGTCTTTCAGCCTACACTTTGGACAGGTGTCATCACCTCCTCGGGAATCCTATTAGCCGAATCATCATGCTTTGTTGTTTCCAGTGAGCTGCTTCCAAGCCTATGCCTTGAACAGGGGTTCCTCCTCCTTGGCAAGTCTCAGATCCAGTTTACTGTAACGAGTGTTTACTTGTGTTGAACCTTACCTTGGCATATATCCGAGAGTTCAGAGCCTCAGCCATATTCCACAGAGACGGTGGATTCAAGTGATCCAACCCATCCATTTCACTCCTACGCCCTCATGCTCTGTTTATCTTGAGGAGGTAGGATAGTCTAGAAGCTAGTTAGTCGTAGTTAAGATCTGCGGAAACCAAAGAAAAGCTCAACTACGGCACATTGTGTTTATGCACCCTTGTGTCCAACCACTAAGTAAAAAAGATAGGAACCTTAGTACACTTTTTTACATAGAAAATCAGCAAAGAGAGATCTTCCTCTCTATAATCCGAAGAGCATGTACTAACACACTTGCAATAGCTGTTCGTTTCCAATAAGCACTCCAGAGGTGCTAATTGAAACGCCAACACATACGAGATGGCATTGTTGACACAGTTGGTGTTGATACCAACCTTGAAAACAAATCTGATTTAGTGTTGCATGGTGCTGATCCTAAATCAGAAAATTTATATGAGATTGATGGGTCTCAAGAGTCCAATCAATTGGCAACACAACTGAAGGTGAATGAAGACCACATTAGTGCAGCCATCAAACATTTCGATGAGACCCTCATGATGATGGCCAAATGTTGTTGGAGGTCTTCAAGAGAACATATGGACCCTTATGGAGAATTTCCCCTTTCAGATTCACAGGTGCTTAAAGAAGCGATAGTAGAAGTGAAGACCAATTACATGCAGCTACTCTCAGATAGAGATCACTTACTCCAGCTTGGTGAGATCTACTACAATGCACTTAAGGAGAAAGAAAGGGAAGTGGATAAGCTAACTAGTGAGCTTATTGTCATGGAGGATTCCTTGAAGAGCACTCAGAAGGCCCTTCAAGAATCAGAAGTTCAAATTGACGAGCTCTATGAGGAGTTGAACTTGGTTCAATCTTCATCATCCATAGTAGATATCCAGTCTTCTAAGATTGTTATGACACCTACGGATGGTAGTGGCACTCATGGTTTGAGGGGAGATCCCCTAACGGTGGTCGAGCACGAAGAGGTTTCAAGGTTGCATGACCCTGAGGATAGGAATGATTTTGACATTCCTAAGTTGTCACATAGCTTGTACCATAGTGACCATGAGTCACATTTGAGGGAGGGCCAATTGTTGGCTCAGGATACATATCATCCACTTTGGGATGGAGTGTTTTTATTTGCGGAAGATGGAACCAAAGACTGTAGGTATCCATCTCTGTTACATTCAGATGGTTGTTTACAAGGTCAGGGATCAAATTTTCATCATGCAAATGTGTCCTTGGCAAAGTTTGCAACTTCCTTGTTTCAGGAATTTCTATTGGAGGCCAAGCTCCAGGGAAGTTGTGGTTTCAATAAGAATGATGGCATTGTTAGTCCAACCTGCAGTGGAGTTCTACTCCATAAGTTGGTAGGGGACGGCTGTCCTATTTCTTGGTACAAGGTTTTTTTTCATAATCCTTGGAGGACAGCCGTTGTTTAGGAGTTTGGGGGAGAGTTGCATCATCTCCTCAACATTGGAGAGTGGCTTAGGGTTGGTACTCTGGCACCTTGTGACCCTAATAGTTTTGTGTGCATCCCCATAGGTTGGATTTCCAACTGTTAAGCTGCTGATTTGTTTTGTATCAATAACCTATGAGGAGCTATTACACCGTTTTCAACACCTATGAGAGATACTCATCATATCCACGGAAGATTTGTAGAGTTTAGAGTGGGGTGTTGAGATGCTAGCACTTCGAGTTATTTCCATCTTCTCATGTTTGATGGATGTGAGGTTCTGGTGTGTTGGGATCCAGGAGGTAACAAGCTTGGCACATTAGTTCGAATGGATCTCGTTGAGTTGCATCACAACTCTTGGCTTGGTGATGATTATATCAAAGTGGCATAGTGGAAGTCTGTGGGTGTAGGAAATGGTGGAATTCCAATTTGGTTGTGGGATCTAGGGATTCCTATGTTTGGTAGATTGTTCTACATTGAGGTAGTTGCCTACAGTGATGTTGAGCATGGTGTTACCTCTACCCAATGGATGCAGAGGATATGTTGTTGGGCATTCTATAGATTGATTTGGGATCCCAACATTCAGGTGACAGGCCAAGGCATCCAGGTGAGGATTGCTTGGGGACAACCGATCTTGGGGAGGGCAGACTGTAATGTCCCCTTTTCCTAGGTAGTGGTCGGATGTAGTGGTTGGTCTACCAACTGGTCCCCATAGGCTAACAGGGTGTTCAAGGGACCCCTTCAAGGGTGATCTTTGGTTCTTCAGTAGACCTTTCGGTGTTTATTTCAGTACTCTTCAGCTCAGTATCCCAATTTATTTGTGGTGTGCCTTTCGGAGGCCATTCTGGACACTTTGACGCACACTTACTATTTTTAGTAAGTCACTTGGATGTGTTGCTCATACTTACTATTTATAGTAGGTCATGAGTATGGTCAGTTGGCGGAGTTACTACTTTTGGCATGATGGCATAATTATATCCTAGCTATTTGGGTTAATATTGGTCCTATGCATTTAATATTAATAACGTCAAATAATAAAATTAAATTAAATAATTTAACTTTATGCATTATTAAAATATATTAAAAGGAGACTTTATATTTAAAAGAATATAAGTGATTTTAACGTGCACTTTATTGATGAGCACACAGTTATACTGAGAAGGGGGGGTGAATCAGTATAACGTAAATTTTACCAATTTAAACCTTTATCAATCACAATAGCAACTATGCAAGAATATAACAATAAGAACAAGTTGTCACCAAGATTTTAAGTGGAAACCCTTACGGGAGAAAACCATGGTATAAATAATGTACTCTGTATTTATATAAGTTTCAAATGATTGTAGGTACCAACCTCTTAAACTATTTTGTAGGCACCAACCTACAAGGAGCATCAACTCCCTCTTCCAAGGAACCAACCTTGGCTAACTAGTGGCACCAACCTCTTATCATAGACTGAAAATCTGAATTTAGAATGAGACCTTTACAATAGATCTCCTTTTGCTTCAAATCAACTCCTTCTCTATGATGTATGTTGCTTCCTTATGCTCACACAAGAGATATATTTCTGCAATTCTATAATCAAACTCTACTCAACATAATCATTCTGACAATCACACTTTTTTTGAAATCTGAATTTGAATCATCTATATATATATTCTGATCAAATATTGTAACTCTTTGTTTAAGCAATGTGTTCCTTTGAATTGTTGCCCTTTCACAAGCAAATCGTACCATTTGGAAGAACTATAAATTTTTATCGTTTTACTTAACAAATAGTAATCGCACCTCCTCATTAATTTAAATCAGTGTTCCACGAGGATGCGTCCCCCCCTAAATTTTAGCTGTCCCCTCGACCCGGACGTTTCGGAGACTTGGGGACAACTAGGAGACGTCCCCTCGCCGTCCCACCACCACTGCCAGGACGTGAGAAACGCCAAGGACACGCGAGGGACACCTAGGTGTCTTTGAGAAGTCTCGGGGATGTCCAGACGTCCCTCGAGCGTCTCGGAGATGCCCAGGCATCCCCCGTGCTGGGACGTGTTAAAATGTGGGTTTTTTTTTTAAAAAAATTGAATTTCGTTGGTCTTTGTGCCTAGTGCCAAACCCTAAAGGCTTGTGGGACCCATCTAAAAGCCTCTAAATGAAATAAAACACTCTAATTGCTCATTTTTTTACTCATATGCATTTGATGTTTTGGAGCAGCTAGGTGAAGAAGAGGAAAACCAGTGAGAAGAGTGAGTGAAAGAGTGAGTTTGAGGTGTTGCAAGTGCAAGAGGGGTGAGAAGGAGAAAGAAGAAGAAGAGGAGGAGCATTCCACACCAATTTTGAAGGATTTTTCAAGCACAAGGTAGGTTTTTATGATTGTTTTTTGAAGTTAATTCAAATTGTTTTTTGTTTTTTTTTTCAAGTTTTTAGATTCATTTTGAAAATGTAATTTGATGTTGAATCTTACAATGGGCATTGAAATGAAAACATGAATATGCATTTGCAGCCATGTATATGAAATCATGATTTCATATACATGGCTGCAAATGCATATTCATATTTTCATTTCAAGGCTCATTGTTTTTTTTTTCATCTTTCCATCAAGATTCATCATGAAATTTTAAATTTTTTGTTAAATTAGGCTGAAACTAGGCACTTATAGAATTTATTTTTTTATTGCAATGTCACAATGAGCTCTCATGACATGAGTGAGGATGAGGTTCATTCACATAGTGATACTGATCCTGAATATGCACCTGAGGATGAGGGGGGTGACCATGGGGCTAAGCATGAAGCCAAAACTAGTTCCATGGCAAGTGAAGCAAGTACTCTAGAGTGCCCTTCTGTAGTATTGGCAAAGTATGCTAAGGGTCTTTTTGATCCCAAATCGCCTCTCAAACAATTTGCAACAAAAAATCTAAGCAGACAAGGGGCAACATCTAGTGGCACAAAGAGGTGGAAGTGCAACTTTTGTGGTGAGGGGTGGTATGGGAGCATCACTAGAGTGAATACACAACTTCTTTTCATTAGAGGAAAAGGTGTGGGGATATGTGAATTTTTGGCAAAACCAAAAAATATGAAATACAAAGTTGAAATAAATAAGTTATGGGGTGTTCCTGATGATACTCTAGCTGCACTTGTGCCTACTACTTTGCTACATAGGACACATCTTCAGCATAGCCAACCATAGAGATCCAGCCATACTTTGCAGACGAGAGTAGGAGGGACACCAGGTTCTTCTTCTAGTGCCTATGTAGGAGAGGGGAGGGGGAAATGTAAATTGCAAAGTCAAACTCAAAATAACCCCATAGCAGATTTGTTTAAAGTGCAGCTCAAGGATGACATAGATGATGCCATTGGCAAGTTCTTCTTTGCCAAAGGCATCCCGTTTCATGTTTCCCGATCTCTTTATTATAAGGATATAATATCGATCGTGGCAAAGGGAGGACCATCATATGTGTTGTACCCCAAATTAGAAATTTTGCTGCACTTAGGCATTTTGAAGAAATGAGTCAAAGTCTTGTCAAAATCTGTCAAAAAGGTCAAAATTGGAGATTTGCATGTCATGCATGGGGGTCAAAAACTTGAAATTTTCAAAATCTGACAATCTAGGTCGGCTTAGAACAACCAAATCAACAAAACCAAGATTTCAATTTTTCAACCCTAAATTTTAGAAAAATTTCTATTTTTAGTAACTTTCTAAAAATAGAAAGTTTTTTTGGGTTTCTTTTGAAACGGATGCTAGCAAAATTTTCTAAAAATAGAAAGTTTGGCTTCTAGGGTTGAAACCAAGGTTACCCCAAGTTTCTGGGATGGGGACGGCAGGACGAGTCCCCAAGTTTCTGATTTTTGAGGCCAAAATTAGGGACGATAGGGGATGGCTATATAAAAATATAGGGAAAATTTAAAAAATATAGGGAAATTTTAAATATTCATATAATAACATGGATAAGGCATGCATAATACACATTATAGAACATTAACATATAACATTTGTGTTCAACATTATGCTAATACTCAATACGCATTCAAAATTAACATACACGAATCATGAAACAACCTCCAAGTTATAATTTATAAATTTATATCAAAATGCCCAAAGGCTACATTGCTGCCATATAGTTTTAAAGTTTGCTATGAAAATCAAAATACAATGTCAGTAATGAATACAAAATAAACAAAGTCAAAGAGCACTGCTGCCCCTAATCATCCCTTATAACCGCATCAAAATCAGAGTCATCCTCTGAGTCACTACCACTGTGATGCTCCTCCTCAACCAATGGAACCCCAACCAAACCCTCAGCTGTCTCCTCCTCATCTACCTAGGCCATGTCCTCGGGATCAATATCCCACCGTAGAGCTGGAGTCTGTCGATACTCTGGAGTCTGCCGATCCTGAAGCCGAAGAGCACTATGAACAGCCACTAGCTTCTTCGTTCGTCTAGAGGTAAGTCTATTCCTCTTGAGGGAGTGGATAAAACTATACATGGACCAATTCCTCTCTGCAACAGAGGAACTAGCAACCTGTGCAAGAAGGCGAGTAGCAAGTGTCTTCAATTGCAATGTATCCCTCCCATGACAGGTCCACCATCCAATAGGGTTCGATTGAGCTAATATAGCTCTATCCAACCTCACTTGTGGTTTACTCAAGTTTGGGCCAATAAGATTTGCAAAGTCTAGGAATTGTGACCGAATTAGTGAAGCCTGCTCTGCCGGATAAATCTTTTCAATGGCCTGTGTGAACCCATCTAAAACCTCACTATCATCACATGGAGGCACCCTACCAGGCCTTGGTGTATACCATTTTGGATTTAGAGCAAAGGCAGCCATATGAAGCAGGGTGTTCATTATATTCCACCTCCGCGTCACAATGGGCCTAATGTGTTGCTCATATAAATCCAAAGTGGGGTCCTTTGCCGAAATAACTTGCTTGATCTTCCCAAGTATACTGTCAAATGTCTCATAAATCTCTCCAAGACTAGGAGAGTCTGTATCAGGCTCAGCATATCTGATGACATCTACAATAGGGGAGATGAAGGAGCAAATATATCTGCAAAATGCAAACAAAAAGTTCAAAATAATTAGTTGACAAGTTAATTGACATGTTAGAAACTTCAAAAGTTGGAACATTGGACAATAAAATTAAAATATTAAAATCAGAAATTTAATATGAAAATCAGCCATCTAATGTCTTACCTCACATTGCCCCACCAATCATCATCGAGGATCTTTTGTTTGACGGTTTTTCCTTCAGTAGAACTTGCATTAGGCCATCTAGCCCACTCTGCATTGACCATCATCGCTTGTAGAGGCTCATACACCTCTACCATCCTCTCTAACAAGATGAAGTATGTGGCATATCTACATTCAATGTTCATTCATTGATTCAATGATTCATTAAAAAATAAAAATTTAAAACAAAATCAGACTATAAATACAAATTGAAAGTGAAACAAAATGAAGTGGCATACCTTGTCTCAACAGGTTTGAGAAACTCCTTCTTTGAAAATGTTCTGAAGAGAGCAAGTGAGGTGTGGTGATTGCAAATAAACATATGAATATATCTAGCTTCTGCCACCGTTTGCTTCACCCAATCCAACTTCCCTATGTCTTTCAATGCATGAACACAACATGGGGTCCAAAATATGTGCCTGTACTTACCCTCCACCATCAACCCAGCCGATTTGCACACACGTGCTGAATCGATGATCACTTGCACCACATTTGCAGCCCCAACCTCCTCTATGGCATCTCTCAAAATGGAAAACAAGAATTTTGCATCCTTACGTCTCCCCGAACAATCTACGGCTCTAAGAAAATAAGAACCAGCAGGGCATGTGACTATAAAATTGATGAGTGGCCGATGTCTACAATCAATCCACCCATCCATCACTATAGAGCACCTCGTCCTCATCCACGTTTGCCTCATCTCCTCCATTAACACATTAACTTTGGAGTACTCTTTCTCTAGGAGGGTGGTGCGTAGCTTATGATCTCCAGGGGGTATGAATGAAGGACCAACAGTGGCTGTGTCTCTCAACATTTGTTTGAAAAAAGAGGAACGGGCAACATGAAATGGAATGGCATGTGCAAAAAAGAATTTGGCAATAGAGGATTCAGTGGTTTCTCGTGCTTGGTTATTAAACATGGATTCAACTGAGGTTGCCTTTTCACTACCACTAGAACTCACCTTCCTCTTTTCTCTTAAGATAACTCCACTACTACCAACCGTGGAAGGACTAGGAGTAGGCATAGAAGATTGTGCACTTGGGAAAGAAGGAGACCCACCTTGAACCCCACCATCACACTCTATTTGAAGTTTTTGGCACTCTAAAAATAGGTCATCTATCAATGAAGGACACACTCTAACTCCATGGCCCACCTCACCCAAAAAATGAAACCTAACTCTTTTGTAGCTGCCCCTAAAGTCCTTTTCACAAACATGGCAAAACCAAACCCTACTCCCCCCTAAATTTTTTTGTCTTTCACCCACGGGTGTAACATATCGAAGGAATGGTTTTTTGGGGTTTAATGGGTGTCTTGCATAGTCTTCCATGGTTTTGGTATTGGTTGATGAAGGAGGGCATTGGATTGGGGTTCTTTGCTCTCTAGTTCTACTACCACCCCCACCACTTTGCCTTCTAATTTGCATTTCAACTTCACTATCACTTCCACTCTCACTGTTGCTCAGGTTTTCTGTTTTTAGAATGCAAGTTTCAACTGAAAATGCAAAAAAAAAAAAAATATCAGACAATGTATGCTTCACATTTTGCAAAAAAATGAAAAAAAAAAAATAGGGAAAGAAAATGCATACCTCTTTAGTGGATTTGCACTCCCTTCAACACTATTTCAACCTCCTCTCCTCCTTCAAGCTGCTGCTCCTTCTCCTTCAATGGCTGCAACTTCTTTTGCTCTCAAACCCTTGGCTGCTCAAACAAACAAAATGCATAAAATGAGGTTAGAGAGGCCCTTTTTCCTTCATAAGAGAGTCAAAACTCCATGGGGCCCACACATGCCACGTAGGCTGGGCCGAATTTTTTAATTTTGTGATTTTTTAAAAAAGTTTTCACTTGCTAAAATGCGAGGGACAGCCGATCGTCCCCGAGACGGTCGAGGGAC
>CM021105.1:506249809-506273696 GCA_007115665.2 Sequoiadendron giganteum
GCCATATAGTTTTAAGTTTGCTATGAAAATAAAATTACAATATCGTATGTCAATAATGAATCCAGAATAAACAAAGAGCACTGCTGCCCCTAATCATCTCTCATAACCGCATCAAAATCAAAGTCATCCTCTAAGTCACTGCCACTGTGATGCTCCTCCTCAACCAACGAAACCCCAACCAAACCCTCAGCGGTCTCCTCCTCATCTACCTAGGCCGCGTCCTCGAGATCAATATCCCACCGTAGAGCTGGAGTTTGTCGATACTCTAGAGTCTGTCGATCCTGAAGCCGAAGAGCACTATGAATGGCCACTAGCTTCTTCGCTCGTCTAGAGGTAAGTCTATTCCTCTTGAAGGAGTGAATAAAGCTATACGTGGACCAATTCCTCTCTGTAGCAGAGGAAGTGGCAACCTATGCAAGAAGGCGAATAGCAAGTGTCTTCAACTACGGTGTATCCCTCCCATGATAGGCCCACCATCCAATAGGGTTCGATTGAGCTAATATAGCTCCATCCAACCTTGCCTGTGGTTTACTCAAGTTTGGGCCAGTAAGATTTGCGAAGTCTAGGAATTGTGACCGAATTGGTGAAGCCTACTCTACTGGATAAATCTTTTCAATGGCCCGTGTGAACCCATCTAAAACCTCACCATCATCACATGGAGGCACCCTACCAACCCTTGGTGCATACCATTTTGGATTTAGAGCAAAGGCAGCCATAAAAAGCAAGGTGTTCATTGTATTCCACCTCCGCATCACAATCAACCTAATGTGTTGCTCATAAAAATCCAAAGTAGGGTCCTTTCCTAAAATAACTTGCTTGATCTTCCCACGCATACTATCAAATGTCTCATATATCTCTCCAAGACTAGGAGAGTCTATATCAACATATCTGATGACATCTACAATAGGCGAGATGAAGGAGCAAATATATTTGCAAAATGCAAACAAAAAGTTCAAAATAATTAGTTGACAAGTTAATTGACATGTTAGAAACTTCAAAAGTTGGAACATTGCAAAATAAAATTAAAATATTAAAATCAGAAATTTAATATGAAAATCAGCCATCTAATATGTCTTACTTCACATTGGCCCACCAATCACCATCCACCATCGAGGATCTTTTGTTTGATGGTCTTTCCTTGAGAAAAACTTGCATTAGGCCATCTAGTCCACTCTGCATTGACCATCATCATTTGTAGAGGCTCATGCACCTCAAGCATCCTCTCTAACAAGATGAACTATGTGGCATATCTACATTCATTGATTCAATGATTCATTAAAAAATAAAAAATTTAAACAAAATCAAATTATGTATACAAAATGAAGTAAACTATAAATGGCATACCTTGTCTCAATAGGTTTGAGAAATTTCTTCTTTGAAAATGTTCTGAAGAGAGCAAGTGAGGTGTGGTGGTTGCAAATGAACATCTGAATATCTCTAGCTTCTGCCATCGTTTGCTTCACCCAATCCAACTTCCCTATGTCTTTCAATGCATTGTTCAATGCATGAACACAACATGGGGTCCAAAATATGTGCCTGTAAATACCCTCCACCATCAACCCAGCTGATTTGCACACACGTGTTGAGTCGGTGATCACCTGCACCACATTTGCAGCCCCAACTTCCTCTATGGCATCTCTCAAAATAGAAAACTGGAAGTCTGCATCCTTACGTCTCCCCAAACAATCTACGACTCTAAGAAAATAAGAACCAGCAGGGCATGTGACTATGACATTGATGAGTGGCCAACTTCTACAATCATTCCACCCATCCATCACTATAGAGCACCCCGTCCTTATCCACGTTTGTCTCATCTCCTCCATTAACACATTAACTTTGGAGTACTCTTTGTCTAAGAGGGTGGTGTGTAACTTATGATCTCCAAGCGGTATGAATGAAGGACCAACAGTGGCTATGTCTTTCACCATTTGTTTGAAATAAGAGGGAATGGGCCACATGAAATGGAATGGCAAGGGCAAAAAATAATTTGGCAATGGAGGATTCAGTGGCTTCTCGTGCTTGGTTATTAAACATGGCCTCAACTGAGGTTGCCTTTTCACTACCACTCACCTTCCTCTTTCCTCTTAAGACAACTCCACTACTACCAACCATGGAAGGACTAGGAGTAGGCATAGATGATTGTGAATTTGGGAAAGAAAGAGACCCACCTTGAACCCCACCATCACACTCCATTTGAATTTTTTGGCACTCTAAAAATAGCTCATCTGTCAATGTAGGACACAATCTAACTCCATGGCCCACTTCACCAAAAAAATTAGACCTAACTCTTGTGTAGCTGACCCTAAATTCCTTTTCACAAACATGGCAAAACCAAACCCTACTCCCCCTTGAATTTTTTTGTCTTTCACCCACGGCTATAACATATCGAAGGAATGGTTTTTTTGTCTAATGGGTGTCTTGCATAGTCTTCCATGGTTTTGGTATTGGTTGATGAAAGAGGGCATTGGATTGGATTTTTTTGTTCTCTAGTTCTACTACCACCCCCACCATTTTCAATTTCCCTTCCAGTTTGCATTTCAACTTCACTATCACTCCCAACCTCACTGTTGCTCATGTTTTTTATTTTTAGAATGCAAGTTTCAACTGAAAATGCAAAAAACTAAAAAAAATCAGACAATGTATACTTCACATTTTGCAAAAAAATGAAAAAAAAAGGAAAGGAAATGCATACCTCTTTGGTGGATTTGCACTCCCAACAACACAATTTCAACCTCCTCTCCTCCTTCAAGCTGCTGCTCCTTCTCCTTCAATGGCTGCAACTTCTTTTGCTCTCAAACCCTTGGCTGCTCAAACAAACAAAATGCATAAAATGAGGTTAGAGAGGCCCTTTTTCCTTCATAAGGGAGTCCAACTCCATAGGGCCCACACATGCCATGTAGGCTGGGCCGTCACTTTTTAATTTTGTGATTTTTTTTTAATGTTTTCACTTGCTAAAGCGTGGAGGACAGTCGGCCGTCCCCAGGACGGTCGAGGGACAGCTCAACCGTCCCCTGGCCGTCCCCAGGGACGGTCGGCCATCCCTCTTTCGATCAACGGCATCCCCCCGTCCTGGTGACGTTTCCTGTGTTTTTTGAAAAAAGAGGGATGGTCTCCTGACGTCCCCCTACCGTCCCCCGGTACCCGGGACATCCCGGGAACGGGTACGGGGCATTTTGCGGGGGGGCATGTCCCCGGGTTTCCCTGGTTGAAACTGATTTTGATTGGTTTAAAATACTTCCTCATCGGGCTGGTGCAATCAGAATCACGAAAAGATTAGTTTTATCCTAGTGGGTCTATTTTGTTTTTTCATAATTTCAGGAGCACCAAGGTCATCAATGGAGGTCAGTCAGCTGCCAAGTGTCAGAAACAAACATTCAAGCACTGAACAGAAGCTGCTGATGACGAATGTGCACGAAGAACGAAGAAAGGCAACTGTGAAAGCTGAAAAATGTGAAATTTTGGCTAATACTGGAGACACCAGGCTCCCCTACTCAATTTGGGAGCCCAAACATTCATGCCTTAGAAAAAATTTCATCTCCGACAGCAGAGCAAAGGGAAACACGTCAAACGAAGGAGAAATTTGAAAATCTCAGACAATACTCTGACTGCCAACCATGGGCGCCCCAGAAGAAGATAGGCGTCCAACTTTTCAGGAGGTCAAATGATGGAATTAGGGTTTGTGCTCCCAGGCAATGTTGTTCAGACTCTTCTCAGCTCCACAGTGAGCCCGGCAGTGTAGTCATCAGATCACTCAGTCATTCGGAATTCGAGATCAAACAGAGGAGTCTCAACCAAGAAGCTGAAAGCAAATCATGAAAACATCAGAAAATATTCCAAGTCTAGAGAACTTGGGCGCCCTAGAGAGAGAAGGGCGCCTAGGGTTTTGAAGGTCCAAATTCAGCAGATAGGGTTTGCAAATGCGCTCAATCTCTTCAGGATCCTGCCAGCTTCGCAATGAATATCTCAACAAGCTCATCGGATCATTCAGCCGCCAACAAACTCAAATCGAACAGGGGTCATGACAAGAGGATTTCAAACTTCAAGGTAGAGACAAAGTAAAAAAAATGACTAACTCTGAGGAACTTGGGCGCCCCAAAAAGAGATAGGCGCACAAGCTTTTGAGGGCTTAAACAAATGAATTTGCAAACGAGGCCTCCAACGTGACTTCCTCAGAATTGATCAAGATTTCCAGTGAAACCATTAGCACACTTGTCGGAGGTTGCAGGCATCAGATCTCAAAGGTTGAACAGAGGGAAAAACGTGAGTAAAATGACAAGTCAAAAGCAAGGATGAAAATCTCATAATAAAATCTAACTCTGGAGAAGTTAGGCGCCCCTGACCCACTAAACTCAGTTTTCAGGAGACATCACTCCCAAGAGACCCTTCTTAGAATCTTCTCAGCTATCCAATGAATCTGATAGCCAACCAATCTTATCAGTTTAGCTCCCGAAATCATGAATTCATCTAAAGGTCAGAAAACAAGCAAGAACTTGAAGCTCATAAAAAAGGCTAACACTGGTAAAGATGGGCGCCCCTACAGGAGATAGGCACCCGACATTTTGAAAGGTCAGATGAAGTTTTTGTCAAAATTTGCCTGCAAACAAACTTCATCAGATTCGATCAAGCTCCGTGACAAATCATTCAGCTCATCCATGAGATCAATCGGTAGGCTGGAAATCAGGATCAAACTAGCGTTGAAAATCAAGAAAAAGTTGACAATGGTTGAAAATATGGCTGTCTAAAGAAGATAGGCGCCTCTAGCCAAGAAAGGCGCCCAAGAAGCCATGCCTTAGTCAAACTTTTCGAATTTTCAAAATTTCAAGAAGAAAAACATCCAAGTTCAATGCATAAGCTCGGGCTAGGGTTTTGAAGAGTTAGGGTGAAAGAAAGCTGATTTTCTCAAGGCAAAACTTATTTAAAGCGCCTTTGTCTTTCATTTTTCATAATTTCTTGCAGGTGGCGTCTGAGGAGAAGTGGAGCAGCAGCTTAAGAGTTTTTCTTTTCAAGATTCGAGAGCTCAAACCTTCTGATTTTTGCAAGGTCTTCACAAATTTTTAGATCAGCACACAAAGGCGCCTGATTTTTCATGTTTTTTTCATCTAGAACATCAATTCTTTGAAGGAGGTCAAGATTTTCAATTTCTAGTGATCTGGGTCATACCAGTTCATGATTTTGAACATTTTTTGAAGATTTTTTTAAAGTTGCAGCAGCTGTTTTTTCTTTGCATGTCCCAGAAAACATCAAAATTTTCAAGTTTTAATCATCTGGGTCCTTCTAGAACAGTCTTCTGGACAAAACCCAAGTCACAACTTTTTCAAAAAAAATTCAAGATCTAGGATTTGCTGTTTTTTTCAATCAAACTTCAAGATTTTCAACATCTGATCATATGGGTTCATTCAGAATGTTCTTCTAATCAAAACCCAGGTGCCAGCTTTTTCATGCTTTTTCTAAAGAAATTAGGGTTTTCTACTTTTTCAATCTACACTCAAAATTTTCAAAAACGAACAATCTGGGTTTGCTTGTAAGGAAGTTCTGAACAAAACCCATATCTCAAAATAATTTTCAAAAATTTCATCCGTTTGAAGAAGAAAATCAGCAAGCTAAAAATAGAAAGTGTGCAAAAAACTTGTCTGAATATAGGCAAGTTTACAATCAATCATTGAGTTTTGCAGTGTGGAGTACATTCCCACTGAGTTCAAAACCATATCAGTACCGTATCATGACTTCGTCAAGACAGCTGAGACTGACTTGCACCACATCAAGCCAGTATTCAATCTGCGTGTTTTGGAAGACGCAGACAATGTCACCATTAGGCACCTTGGCCATTCAGGACTTCTTGCAGCAACATCTATTCACTTTTCAGTACAGAGCTTAGAATTCATAATTGTTTGCATCAAGCATTACAATCCTACAACGAGGGAGATTCAATCAGTGGATGGAAGAGTGATTTGCAGCCTAAAGCCAAAATATGATCGAAAAATGATTCTCAATTCTACCTTGGCCAAGAAGTGTTACCATCTCTATGGAAGAGTGTGAAAGGGTATGGGAGATGCATAAAGAGAAATACAACAAGAAGATTGCATAGAAGTGGATGAAGGAAAAACATAAGACATTGTCGAAGAACATCGGGAGAGGGGACTTTAAGGATGCAATTGCCATAATAATCACCTTGCTCAACCAGATTACTGGTCAAGCAGATGCAACAAAGTTTTAGCCCTAGATGTTTTATGTGATACCTCATATCATGAAGAAAATGGAGTTTTATGATAGGCCAACATTGATCAGTGACTGCCTTCATCACCAAATAACTGAGTACTTCAATAGGCATGAATTTTGCATGATCTCCTACCTAGTCTACCTAGTGACCTTCCAAGGCAAATTCAAAGGGTTAACACTGAGGGGTCCCTAAATGTACAGCATGTCTACAAATACTACACTCAGCTGGAGTTCATAGCATCATCGCATCACTACAAAAGAGTAAATGAAGCTTTCCTAATGTATACGGTGCAAGAGTTGGATAATGAGTTACACATACGCATTTCATCTATTTCCAGGACAGCAATGTTAGAATGGGCAGATTGGTTTATTCAGTTTGCTACTTTCACCTACATAAGAGTTTATGGCTATTCTAGTGCTCCTCTCATGTTACCGAGGTATCCATCAGATGAAGTTGTGTGCATGGAATTTCTAAGGCAAGTATCAAATGTTCACACTCGCTTGTGGAATAAAAAGAAACCAGCCTTCAACGTTCCTTTTGAATTAGGAATCTACAAATGCAGATCATCAGTAGATACCAAGATAATGAGTAATGAGTTGGCTAAAATTGGTCTCAAGCCTTTCAGCGAGAGATGATCTTATGATCTCCATGGTGTTTATGCATCCAGACTTGGTCAGAACTATGCCCATCTACCCGCACTTGAGGATTTTTGGGCCAATTGCAGAGATGAGTTTGAAGTTCGAAGTCGTAGTAATAGCAGACTCGCTCTTCATCAGATGAAAGACTGCTTCTCTGAGGATATTGAGGGGTTATCAGATGATGATGGAGACATACTTCTCCCGGCATACACTCGAAATCAGATTGAGCAACAACCTCTTCCATAGGTTAATTGGGCCAACAGAGAATGCATCTCAGTGGAAGAAAGGACACGCCAAGTCGTTGAGTACAGCAAGACTTTCTTGGTCCTCAAGAGGAAGGAATCCATTCCGGTAGCAGAGCTGCCAAGAATACAACCATCACTTCCCTCTTCTTCTAGAGCACAACCGAAGATGAAGGGAAAAATTCAGTCTCAAGAGGGTGTAAAAGGTAGTAGATCAACGAAGAATGCAAAGAAAAGATTGGACTTCTCGGGTATAGTCATACGAGAGCAGCCAACAGTTGAAATAGAAGCCCCTCCAAAAGAGCCCATACCTCAAAAGGAAATAGAAGATGTGCCCTTGACACATGATCCTTTACCATCTCCAAGGCCTTCATCAATTCATATTGATTTGGAGGACGAGGAGATAGAAGAAGAGATGGCAGTTAAACCTCCTATGGAAGTTAGTAGAGATACCACATCTTGGCTTGAGAGCTCCTTGGGAAGGACAAAAAGAAAACCTTCATATCAGCTGAATTTTGATGAGCTTGACAATGTGTATCAGAAAGCACCTAAAAAGAAGGCAAAGAAATCAACCTCCTGAAGATAGAAATAGGGATGAAGTGGATGTAGATGATTTTGTAATGGTCAAAGCCAATCTTGGCAAAAGTACCAAGCATGCTGATATGAGTTTGTTCAAAATGGTATCTGAAAACCTTCAAGAAAGAGTGTTAAAAGATGGAGAGGACAAGGCAGCCCTCAAGGCTGAAAACCGTCAACTCCGGTTATACATTTCTAACCTTGTTCATGGAACTTCACAAACAACTCAGTTGTTGCCCCAAGTTTTAGAGACACCAGCAGATCAACAACAGTTGAGGCAGTTGGTAATTTGTGGGAAACAAACACAAGAATGGATCGAGGAAATCATCACTAGGGGCATAGAAATTCTAGCATAGATATATCAGTTGAGATATAATGCCCATGATTTACACCAAGGTATCTAGGGATTTGAGCAGTTGATAGCAAAAGTGAAACCTATGCATGAAATCATCATTGTAGATTTAGATACGGCATATGGCTCAATGGTTGCAAGAGAACACAAAAGACAAATTCTTGCATGGAAAGAATATCACTTTTTCAAAGTGAAAACTTATGAAAGGATATCTAAAGAGTTTGTTGTATACAAACAAAGGGTGATTGATGTTTTTGAATTCATAAGGGAGTTTTTCACAGAGATCCCTTGCCGGTATTGTCATGATGATGGTTCCTATGTTGGGCTTGATGAAGTCCAAGAAGAGTTTCAGAGTGTTGTTCATGACAGCGATGGCAGTGTCAGAAGGATGAGTCAGATTTTGATGGTGTTAGCAAGATTCGAGAAAGCGGCTAAGGAGAATGAAGATTTCCTGAGATCAATTGTTGATGGCGAAGAAATCTTAGAAAAGCAGAATTTCGCTATTGATAGTATTGATGCACCTAACAGAGATACAGTTTCCCGCTTTTTAGTGGATGTGACCGAAAAACAACTTTCATCTAGAAGCTTTCTTCCTAGCTTTCTTTCTATTCTCGTCTTAATTCTTATCCACTCTTTGGAGAAGAGAAAGAAAACAAATGTAATAGTTGGCATTTCCTATTTTCCATGCTTTCTTAGTTGTAGATGTTTATCTTCTTTAGTTTTAGAAATAAAGCTTGCATGTTGGCAAGTATTAGTTGTAAAAGCAAGGAGATTTTAGGGTCCCTACTCCTCTACTTAGTTATAAATAAGGGCAGCCTTGCCCATTTTTCTTCAACCATGCTAGTGATAACAAGACAATGTGCCTCTTATTGCCTTCTCATTGTTATTCAGTGTTGTTCAAAACTTAGATTGTGATAGTGAAATTGATGAGCTTATTTTGGCCTTCAAGATTGCTATTCAGTTTCTGTTCGATCTTGTGCTAAGTGTTAATCTGGTTTTGATCGAATGTTGCATGCCTGTTTTGTTGCAACTTGCTGTCCCAGAGGTGTAAATCTTGATAATTGAGAAGGAGGATCTTATGCCTATCTTGCTTTGATTTAATGTCTCAGTTTTCAATGTTCGTTTATGTGTTGAAATCATTCCTTGTTCACTTCTAGGATTTAAACTCTGCGTTTATTTAAATATTTAGAAGCATCTTTAGCATAAGTTAGTTGTAGTTGATAGTTTTTGTAATTGTGAAAACCTCAGCTGCAACGTCAAGAGTTCTATAACCTTGTGTTCTCATAGCTGAGACAAAAAGATAGGCGAATTAGTTTTTAATTTACTTTCTTTAGCATAATCAACAAAAGAGGGAGCTTCCCCTCCGAATTTGAAGAGCAGTTTACTACACATAGTTGTCCATTTCCAAACCGCATTCCAGAGGTGCGATTTGAAACGCCAACAATATGTGCCACTAGGTGAGATGAAATTGAGGACCACGATCTTGGATAAGAACTATTCCAAGATCAATTTGTTGATGGAGAAGATGAAGGAGTGTTGGGTTAAGATAGGATGCAGCATAGTCATAGATGGGTGGACGGACATTAGCCATCATCCACTCATTAACATCATGGTTACATATACTGAGGGCCCATATTTTCTTAAGGCAGTTGATTGTTCAGGGTATCGCAAAGATGTTGATTTTCAGTTTGAGGTTCTCAGGGATGCTATTGAGGAGGTTGGGCCACAAAATATGGTCTAAGTTGTGACAGATATTGCACATTTGTGCAAAGCTGCAGGGAGACTTGTTGAGGCTACTTATAGGCATATTTGGTTGACCCCATGTTGTGTGCATGCCATGAACAATGCACTCAAGGACATGGGAAAGATTGATTGGATTAGAGAAATGGTTAATGATGCGAGAGATGTGCAAATGTTTATCTGCAACCACCAAACATCACATGCACTCTTCATGTCATGTTCCCAAAGAGGAAAACTTAAACTCTTATAATTTTCCTTATTCCTATATTGATACATTTGACCCTTTCTTTAATATCTTTTGTTTTTAATAAACATACAATAAAAATCAAATAAAAATATAATATGAAAAGTATAATATTAATAACTTGTAATGGCATAAAATTATAAATAATACAATAAATAATACTTTATAGATTATTTTTTGAGAATACAATAAGACAGCGAATTAAATAAATATAGTGCAAATAAAATAATACAAGAAAATAAAATAAATCTATACATTGTAAATAATGTAATATAACCCATCTAAAGATATAAGGCAAAAGGCATGAAATAAAAGCAAACGCCACTTGGCCAGTCGACCCGCCCAGGAACCAAGCGACGCATCTGTTGAAAATGGCTTTGGTAGGTATAAGTGGAGAATCGGTGGAGAATAAGGGAGGAAAAGGACGATAGGAAAAACGCAAGAGCAGGAAGAATACGGGAATACCATTAACAGGTGAGTCTTTTCACTTAATTTCAATATCTAGTTTTTCCTTTCTAAATCAGACGTAAATTCCATCTCTAATGATTGTATGATTCATGCTCTGTCTACTCTTTTTTTCTCCATGCGAAACAAACCCCTATGTATGAGACTCACGCGCCTGCACAAGTATAATATAAATCCTTTATCCTTGATAAACAAACCTAGGGATAGGCAGAAGATGAAAACCTGGATGACACACAGCCAGGGACAACAACCATTACCATGAACATGACTCGGTAGCCACATAATATTAATTTACACCTAAGAAACCAAATTCCGCCACCATTACGTGAATTGACTAGTAGATATCAACAATATTTTGATCCGTATATATGTGTATGGATAATGAACATTTATTAGAAATTGATGAATATTCTGAATCGCCTTTATTCAATGGAAATGATATACAAATGTATAGTGAATTTGAACAATACAAGAACTGTTGATTGCTTCCTTATTGTCTGTACAAACTATCTGTTGCAGTCATTTCACCCTATCAAAGGTAGTGAATCATGGCTTAAGTAGATTGTCTAAAAACCCTGCCTTCATGCCCCTTAGGCTCTAGGCAAGGGATTGGGCCTTGCAGCCCCTTAGGCCCTTAACTAGAGATTGGGCTATAGAAGGTTAGGGGTCCCATCTAGGCCACTGCCCCTTAGGCCCTAGGCAAGGGATTGAGCCTTGCAGCCCCCTTAGGCCCTTGACTAGGGATTGGGCAGATAGGAGGTGGTAGACCTTAGGCTACTTAGGTTGTTCATGATTCCCTCCCCTGATAAGGTGCATGACCCCTCTTGTCTTTATATATATATAATATGATGTTATGTTTGATTCTTCCTGGATACTAAATATTGAAGTTAACAAATAGGAATACGGGCATGAATGTCTATTGCAGGTGCTAGTCCCGGTGTGCACAGCTATGAGAACACCAATGGTAAGGAGATAGTACCTTCTGAGCCTTCTACATTCAGCCCCCACTGGTACCTACAGGTAAGGATCATTACAGTGGTATCAGAGCACCTTTCCTGCCGTCCCGTGGGAAATCATGCAAACCTACCGTAGGAGAGGCTCTAGGAACAACAACCTTGAAAATAACCCCGTGGATGATCCTCTAAGAGAAGAGCTTAGAACCTTCATGGAGAGTAGTGATAAGAAAACCCAAGCTCTAATAGAACAAAATGAAAAGGCCAGCCAAGCCCTACTTCAACAAAATGAGAAAACTAACCAAGCTTTACTCCAAGCCCTCCAAAATTTAAATAACCATAATACCAAAGAGACTAACTCTAATCACTCTAAAAACAATCTTTTTTCACCCTCACAAGACATGAGCTCTAGACCCACCCGACCCCCCTTCTTGCAAAGTGAAGAACCAAGGGAAGGGAGCCCTATCAATAGAAACCCCATCGAGGATGTTGATGAGATCATAGAAGCCTATTATAGACTAGAACCTGAAAGAGGGAGCTTGTACCATTTAAAGATTATTGTGAGGCCAAACAAAGAGTCATCCCTAGAAGAGACCTAGCCAATAAAGAACTTAAGAATAGGGTAAGTAAATTAACCCTCCCCAACTTTGATGGAGAAGGCAAGACCACTGCCCGATCATGGGTTCAAAAATTAGATACCTATCTATCCTTAAGTCCAATGACCGAAGCAAATGCTATCAAATTTGCCGTTTTACACCTAACCGGAATAGCCCACGATTGGTGGCATCACGGTCTCATAACCCAAGGCCATCAACAAGTTAAAACCTATGACAACTTTACTCAAAGGTTGATAAAAAGGTTTGACCAAAGGCATCCAGAATGGTATTTTAGGGAGCTCACTCAATTAAGGCAACAAGGTACGGTAGATAACTATGCCAATGAGTTCCAGAAGCTAGCAGTCATGGTCCCTGAGGTTTCCCAAGGGAGACTCACGTACCTATTCATAGAAGGTCTCAAAGGATCAGTTAGGAGCATGGTGAGTGCACCCGAACCCACCCGCCTAGAAGAAGCTATACAAAAGGCAATGAAATATGAGGAGAGTGGACCAAGAGACCAGCCCAAGAGATTCACCCCATCCTCTAAACCCCCTCGAAGAGAAGAAAGAGATACGGGGGAAGAAGTAGCTAGAACTTGCCAATGGTGCAAAGGAAAGAGGGGAAAAGATCATTGGTGCAAAACCATGGAAGAATTGAAGAGAAATGGACGATGCTTCAAATGCCAAGAGAAATGGGGACAGGGTCACAGATGTGAAGTCAAACCCCACCAACTTGAAGCACACCCAGATGATGAGTATCCTAACAAAAGAGCCAGATTTGAAGGTGGGCAACAAGCAATATTAGCCACCATCTCCCAAGCCTCCAAGCATAACCCATTCCGCATTAAAAGCACACTCAATGGGCAAAAGGTAATCACCCTTGTTGATAGCGGGGCATCCCATAATTTCATTGACCTAAGAATCGTAACCCAAAGAAAGTTAAGAACCACAAAATTTGAAGGATTTGAAGCAGCAACAGCCACAGGTGCTAGGGTACAATGTACAACCTTAGTGCCCCAATTGGAAATTCTCCTAGGGAATCATCTCATCATAGAAGATTTTTTTGTAGTCCCCTTGGATGCCGACATTATCCTAGGAACCCCATGGATCTACTCCCTAGGTTGTTTTATGTTCGATCTTCCAAACCAAACTATCCGTTTCCAACACAAAGGGGAAGAAGTCACTCTAAAAGGCATACCTGATGGTTCCCCAAAGATGGTCTCGTGTAAAAGAATGGAAAGAATTTTTAGGCGGGGGCAGGGAGAATGGGCAGCCCAATGCATGGTACTTGACAAAAGTACCCCACAAGGGAAAGTCATCCACATAGATATCCAACCCATTGCAAACAAATATAGAAAGGTATTTGAAGAAATCCCACCTGGATTACCACCAAAAAGAGGATTCGAACATGTTGACGTGCTTTTTATGAGAGCGCCAGCACAGAATAAAGTTGTCCAACGGTCACTCTATTCTCTCTTGATCAAAGTGTCCCACATGCTAAGATTGCTTGAAAGTTCATGTGTTCGACTCCAAGGTTCCTTTTATCGCGAATAGACTCAGTTGGTTGATGTGTTTTGCTGGTTATTTCAAGGGGACTTACGTAGTTGTTCGACTCTGTGAAGCAATTAGGACATGAATGATTTGGCAATATTGTTCTGGTATCTAGACTGACTCGGAAAATGCAGAATTTAAAGGGGATAGGGATAGGGATTCTACAAATCTACTTCTAAAGGGTGGAGGACGAGGATCGACTTAAACAATCTTCAAACCAAACTTTGCTTTGTCTCCTTTTGAACAACTCCGACAAAGTTGGTGCAATCTTCAAAGGATGAGAAAAGTGTTCAAACTATGACGCAACATGTTCATACCGTCAATACGACGCATACAAACATATGAACCATAATCGAAGTTAAGTGCTGATACTCCAGTTGACCACGCAAGGCGAACTTACCATCAGTAAGCCCGCTAGTGGTATGGATGAAAGAAGATATGCTCAAATCACAACGCCACACTCCACAATTAACAACTACTTGCATGAAATAAAATCTACTTTACTCTATCTACCTTGAATTGGAAAGACGAAATGGCCTTGCTAGCTACTCATAACAAAGAAGAAATCACCAAGCAATGAAACTCTTTGTATTATGAAAAGTGTTCACAACAACCTTTTACAAAACTTTCAAAGGAAAGTTTTCTTCCCTCCTCAATCTAAAGCTAAATGCTATATGCCTTCTACTCTCTAGCTCTGATTCAACTCTTGATCTAATCTCTATATCTAATATGTTACAAATGAGGGGGGATGCCCCTTTTATAATAAGTCCAATTCAGTGGACGGTGCAGATCAAATTACAATGAAGGGCTCAGATCGAGCCACCTATGCCCTGATTAGGGTTTCTGCCCTAAAAACCGCCACAAAGAGGAGTGGGCAATGAATGCACAGAATATTCTCCACTCCCTTGCAGGAATCATAATGAGCAATTAATGCCCACTACCATCATCAAGAAGATCCTCATCAAGCAGCGCGTTCCCACTGGCCTTCTCCCGAATAGCAAACTCGATCAATCGGGTCAATACTGCTTCAACCTCTTGTGTAGAGATCGGTGGAATATGGTTGAGCTGGAACTCCAAGACTGCTACCGTCTGTCCATATCTGGTGTAAGATTTTCTCCATGTCACTATGGCGTCCTGGGTATGCTGAATTATACTAGAGAATGTGGAGACATTCTCAAAGTCATCCAGGACAAGTGACCTCGCAGCCGAGAAGAATGGAGGCAGTCTACTTTTCAAGCCATCAGCAGTTATCTCCTTTGGGACCAACTTTCTAGCAAATATGGCCTCTAATGTATTGAGGACTCCCCCCAAGATGTTGCCCATTGCTTTCCTCACTTTAGCTGAATCTGCCCTTGCTGCGTCGTGAAATCCACGGCCTGTGACCACCGAGGAGTACCAACTGGTGAAATCATACCTATCACCTCTCTGAATTACACCTCCATCCACCAAGGTTTCTAGAGGTATATGCATCAAAGCCCCCAAACGAAGTACAGTCTTCATTTGATAGATGCAAGTATCACCCCAGGCCTGATCTACTATATCCATCCGTGCCAAAATACTTGAGGCCTGTCGATAAGCATCGGCGAGGTCCTCCATGAATTTCCCTGTCTCAGTATGAACACGGCTAACCCACTTGTCTGCCTCCGTTTCCATTTTCTTCAAATCCTCTAAGGCAACAACTGACTCCTTCGGAAGCTCTGATGGACGTTCTACTGCTGGGTTTGCTGGTTCACCTGGATGTGCTAGATTTTGTACGTATCCTATCAAGATTTTGTGCTCCTTCAATTTCTTATACTTCCCCTCCGTGCAGAGCAACTGATCCTTCAATGCCTGATAGGAGTTATCGAACTCCTCGATAACTTGGGCTCCCGTAGGACGACCCAACTCTACTGTGGTGATCACATAATTTTCAGGCCTCTCCTCGGTTCAATCACAATCTTCCCTCGGAATAGCCACCTGAAGCGTGCGAGAGCCTGACTCGTCAGTCGAGATCTTTGAAAACTTTCGGGCCCTTTTCTTCTCTGGTGGCGCACTGATCCTCCTGAGGAACTCCTCCATCTCAATGGCCGGATCCGTGTCATCCTCGGGTTCTCTCCTCGTTCTGTCGGAAAGCCAATCAGGCACTGTCTGCTGTGGATTACAAATGACAAGGGGCTGTTCTTCTGTTGCCTCCATCTCGTGCACTTCCTCTCTTCTTGCACTGGTCTGCTCAGGCTCATCCTCCTCTATAATCTGGGTATCTCCCGACCCTTGGGTCCCTTGTTCTGTGTTTTCCTCTTCTTCCAAAGCCGTGTCTAACATCTGCTGAAAATGGGTGTCGGCCATTGTTTCCTCTTCCTCCTCATGTTGGCCGCCCCTGGATAGACTGACGCTAGCCGATTCCCGGGCATTGGGCTGATCTACCTCCTCAAGTCCCCGCTCTTCCTCTAATCCTTCCCTCTGATCGGCAAATAATGAAACCACTCTCAAACTCGAAGACTGAGTTTGTGAGTGCACGGGGGATACTTGTTCTATCCTTAACGGTATCGGTTGGGTTGGCACTTTCACTTGTGTCCTCGATGCCTGAGCAATTTGTTTCCCTCTTTTTACCGATAACGGCCTTGGGTCACCCATCAAGCTGTAAGTAAGGGCGATCGACTTGCTCTTGAGTCTGCATACATGTCTGTCGACCCAAGTCCTAGTAAAAGTCATCACCGGGATAGAAAGAGTGTCCAAGTCCATGATCTCTGGCTCGGACCAATCAGGTGGTGGGACAGGAGTATCCCTAACTGACCCATAGTCGGGTTGCATAACATTGACATCTTCCTCCACCTGGTCGGGAACTGGAATAATCTCACATTCTCTAATCAACTTGAGAGGAAGTCTGGAAAACATCCTTCTTCTTATCTCAGCCTCATCCACTGCATTTGCCCAAAAGTCCTCCAGATGAGCTCTGTGCCGGTATTCAACGTTCTGTATCATCCGAATGTTCCTGTAAGGATCGAAATCTTGCCTGCCTGTGTGATATGACAAATGATAAGATTGCAGCTCGTCCTCCGCCTCTCGGGCTGCCTGCAAAGAGGGACACACCTCAATGGAATTTCCCATGGTGATAGGGAAATCAAGTCCACCCTTCTTTTTCTTTTTCTGAATCTTATCATAGGCAATCAATTGCCTAGATACCTCAAGCATTACTATGTGATCAGTGGGGTATCGTGGTAACCGATACGGATACGAAGTGAACCCCTGCAGCCTAATATATGTGAATTTCGGGAATTGGATGAGCCAATGCCCATATTCCTCAATCAATGTCTGTGCTTCTTTAGATATTCTCTGCTGCGTCCTCTGCTGAAGTGTCCTCGCAATGTGCATTGTGAATGCATCATTTGCCCGTTTATAGTTGGCAATGTTAGCTAAATGTAGCTGTGTGCAAGCTTCATGGATTTTGAATTGACCAGGGGCACAGCCGATTGGCTCCTTGTACGAAATCCCTCTGTACTTAGTCATTCTGGCCAACATGTAAATTACATATGAGCTCATGTAGAAAGTCTTCGTCACCCTTAGGCTCCTGAATTGCTCATCGATGTGGTTGCTAATCATCCTAGCCCAATCGACACACTCCTTTCCCTCCAAGATGATCTCGATGAAGTAGAACATCCAAGGCTCGAAAATGTAAGCTTGTGCACTCCCATTCACCCGGCTCAGCATCATTATCAAATCACAATATTCTTGTTTCACGTCCTCGGCAATTATCTGCTTTGGGAGCTTAGTGCGGGGTGGCCTCGGCTTCTGCATCCAAACTCTGTTGATGACTGCAGTGACTCTTTCGAAAGAGGAAGAGTACATCTTATCTGCCCTTTTGTTTGTCCTGTATAACATCTCCTCAGCAGTTGGGATCCCAAATGCCTCTCCGATGGCATCCGGCGTGAAGTTGGCGAGCAGTTTACCCTCCGGAGAGACAATCGTCCTACGTTCTGGCTTGTAGTGATTGGCGCATTCCATAATTAGCTCCGGACACTAAATTGCTGGCGGAAAACTAGCAGCTGCGTAGATCCCACTCTTCATTATATTATGTGCCGTGACTGATGGTTGATGGCCCCCTAGCCCGAACATCCTCGATTTGAGTGCATTTAGATTAAATGAACCAAGGTTGGTGTCATTTAATCCTGCCAACTTTGAAACTAATGCTGACTTTGGGAGAAATGGCTTAGCGAGCCTTTTAATCATTGCCTGCCGGGATGAGCTAGCCTTGCCCGCTTCAGTGTTTGCAGCTCTGCTTGCGGCTCTGCTTGTTCCTGCAACATCCTTTGCTCCGGCCATCTGCAAAATAAAATAGAATAGCAATAAGCTAGGCTGCAGATTTTTTAAATAAAATGAAGTAACCTCCGAGACGGCTGCGAACGTGGAGTTAGCTTTTTTGAAAATAAAAACTCTCAGCATAAATTACTAACTCCAAACCTCGTACTGTATAAAAAAACTTCAAGCTTATAAAGAAGCTTTCAACGACTGCACTTCCGACTGGCGAAGAAAATTGCAGCCAACTACCAACTTTCAGGAATGTGGATACTTTCTCAGCACAATGCGAATTAAATCCTTTGTCTTGACTTCGCCAACCTCAGCAACTTTCAACTTCTAGCAGCTTGAATAAGTAAAATCTGCAGCAAGCTTCAACTTTCGTGCAACTTCAATACTCAACAATTTCGAAATAAATCCCCAGCACAATATAAATTTCTGCGACTCAACACTCTGCAGCAACTTCAACAAATAAATCTTCCAGCAACTCCGGAAAACAACTTCAACCTTCAACTTCGAAGTTGCAGCAACACACTTTCAGCTTTTCGAAAGAAAAAGTCTCGGCAAATGAGAATTTCTCCAGCACTTCGTACTTTCAGCAACTCAACACTCTGAAATAAAATAAACTCTCAAAGAATTTCTCTCCTCAACCACTTGGAAAATATTTCAATCTCTCAAGAACTTCTTCAGCAACTTCAACTTCGAAACAATGTGAGGAGAAATGAGAGAAGAGATTGTTTAAATAACTCTTCTCGGGGAATCCTGCTAAGTAGTGCTGGGGCTATTTTTAGCACCTTCATCAATTTTCCACTCTCTTCGTTCGGAATCTTCTAATTCAAGCGCAGTAGTGGGCTAGTCGTCAGCCGGTCATTATGGCAGTTGCCATTAATAGTGATTCCTTCCTCTTCAAATTTCGAATTTTCCCCTTAGTCTGCCGGTTAACTCTTGGCGATTTAAACAACTCGCGAGAAAAACAATCACTTGACTTGATTTAAAATTTCATTTTAAAATCTCGCAATGTTTAAATAAATTCAACTCGAAAAATTTCGTAGGAGTTGTAAATTTATTTCCAACTTTTAAAATGTCTGTCATTTAAATCCTCGATTTCATAAAATTTGCCTTAGACATTTTAAATTCTCTCATTAAAATGTTCAACTCCGGGTGATTAAAAATTATTTGCATGCTCGAAATAATTCATCCTCTGCGATTTAACCTCCGTCAGGAAAATAATCTAGGCAAAACGAATTTCCTCTGAAAATATTAAAATTTCCCTTAGGAAATTAATTTTCAAATTCTGTTAACTCATGGGTGCATTTTAAACGGGTTCATTTGATTTTCACTTGACCCATGGAAAATATTCATCGATAGCAAATCTTCCCCTTGAAAAAATATTCGTCAACTTTCAACTGCCTTTGGAAAATTTTAAAACTCATCAAATCATCCTTCCATGCCAAGGGCGTATTTTCTCTAGTGAAATGTTATCTCACTTAGAAAAATTTTCGAACATTTTCATACTTCTGGCGTTTTATTTTCCATGACTTAGGAATTTTATTAAAACCCTTTTCTCCCTCAGGCGTATTTGATCTCATTCAATTTTTTAATTCCCACGCCTTAGACATTCTTCACTTCACACACCTGATAGAAAATTTAAATCTTCACCCCTCTTAGGCGTATATTTCCCCTTGGCATTTTATTTTATTTACTTAAAATCTCCATGCCTTAGAAATTTTATTAACATTCTCTTCCTTGAGGGCGCATTTTACATAACCCACTTTCATTTTGTACCTTAGAAATTTCCAAGTTTCTCATCCCTCCTTGGGCGCAAATGGCTTATGCTATTCACATTTCGTGCCTTAGAAATAAAATTTAAGTCTCCAGCAACCTTGGGCGCATTTCCTTAGTGGAGCTTTGATTTCTATCATGGGCGCATTTGAGGGGTGAGACTTTCAAGTGAAGGCGCATTTTGCCTAGGAAGCTTTCATTTTACACTTAGAAAATTTTCAAACACTTAGAATATCCTTTCAAGGTGAGGGCGCATTTCATAGGTTCCACTTTCATTTCGTTGCCTTAGGAAATTTCTAGACTTCCATTCCTCCTTGGGCGCATATGGAGTCTTGAGCTTTCACTTTCTTGACTTAGAAATTTCTCCAAGTCCTAGCCACTTTATCTTGCCTTGGGCGCATATGGGTGTGTCTGGTTTTATTTTCACCACTTAGAATTTCTTCAAGCCATGTATCTTCTTGAGGGCGCATTTTGACCTCTCTACTTTCATTTTATGCCTTAGAAGAATTTCGGCCTCCATTATCCTTCTCAAGGTGAGGGCGCATTTCACTAGGGTCTTCTTCTATTTTCATGCCTTAGACGTTTTGAGAGAGTCATCAAGGTGGGCGCATTTACATGGGTCTTCTTCTATTTTCATGCCTTAGACGTTTTGAGAGAGTCATCAAGGTGGGCGCATTTCACATAGTGAGGTTTCATGTGAGGGCGCACTTCATATGCCATGCTTTTATTTTGATGCCTTAGGCGTTTTTTCAAACTCCCTCACCTCAAGCCAAGGGCGCATTTTCATGTATGAGCTTTTGTTTCATGCCTTAGAAACTTTCAAGGCTTCCATCATGGTGGGCGCATTTGCTATGCTCAACTTTGAATTCTGCCTTAGACAATTTTCAAGCTATCAATCTGTGAGGTGGGCGCATTTTGAAGGGGATACTTTCATTTTCCCACACTTAGAATATTTTCCATGCCTCTGCCTGTCTTTGTTTACGCATTCTATTTTTAGCAAGTTGTGCTATTTTTAGCAAGTCCCTTGATTTTCAACCTCTAAGACTCCGTTTTGCCTGAAAATTTCATCATATGATCTTCTTCACCTTGTGAACCTGTTTTGCCAGTCCTCTGCCCTGACCTGCTATTTATAGCCACCTGCTATTTATAGTAAGTTCTGACTTTCTGACTTCAATAGCTCCGTTTTGCCTGAAAGTTGCAACGCTTGATCTTGATAGCTTGAGTGTTACTCTGATGCCAACCTCGGGTGCAGACCTGCTATTTATAGCCACCCTGACTTACTAAAAATAGTAAGTTCTCCGATTTCGCTCAAATTTTGCTAGCAGGTACCTTGAAGTGTGCTGACATGGGTGGGGTACTTCGCTTCGGCTATTTTTGGATTTTACCCCCTATAAAAGTGGGAACCCTAATTTGACTTGCATGTATCCCGAACGGTCTCCGTTTGTCCTCGTTCCTTCTGCATGTCGTTCTGCCTGCTGAACTGGAGTGTTGGGAGGCTGCCAGAGTGTACCTGCTAAAAATAGAAACTGCCTGAAAAGTGACTCATCCACTGCCGGATGGTTTCGCATGTCATATTGCCCGTGGGATCTCAAAAAACCCAGAAAAACCCAGAAAACTGGTCTGCATGCATGCACTGGCTAAAAATAGTAAGTCCTCAAAATTCGATCTTCTCCGCTTGCATGTCACCTTGTTGCGAAGCTCTCGAAAAACCCGTAAAGAAAAACCCGACATGCGTTGAAAAACACTGCATGCGAACCCTAAAAAATAGCCTCCGAAGGCATTTGAACTCACGAGGTGGTAGATCTCGGTTTGCATGTTATCCAAACTGCGAGGTTTGGAAAACCAGGAGGATTCTCGGACATACATCGAAAGCTCATAATGGAAACCACGAAAATGGCTCTTGAAGCTGGAAGCTGCCAAAAATGTAAATTAGATGCGTCGGCTCAAATTCTACGTGTAGAAGCTGACTTGATGTTACCCGGATCTGATGCATTTATTGAGAATTCCAAAATCTCAATAAAAATGGTCCCCAAATTGAATACTTACTAAAAATAGCGTGGATTCTAGGAATCTGATGAAAATTTAGGGGGACTCTGCTGGAAGTCTTCTGACTGCTGCACTAAGCTTAGATTTCAATTTTATAACTCAGTTTGACCTTTAATAAGCCTGAAGGATGAAAACCCTAATTACACAGATTTAACCAATACTTTAACCTAGGTCAAACGACGGGACATCCCCGAAAGGACCAGAGACCAGAGAGAGAGCGAACCAAAGCCAAAAGACCAGAATGGAGCAAAATTTAGGGGGTCCCCAAGCTATCAAGGATGGGGTGATGTGTGAAAAAGGTCACAACAGAACACACTATAGAATTGGAGGAGGGAGCAAAACCGGTCATAACCACCCCCTACCGCCACCCCCATAAATACAAAGAGGAGATAGAAAAAACTATCAAAGAACTAATCGAGATGGGGCATATCCAACCTAGCTCCAGCCCCTTTGCATCATCTGTGGTCCTTGTCAAAAAGAAAGATGGCACTTTTAGAATGTGTATAGATTACCGAGCCCTGAACAAAAAAACCATCAAGAACCGCTACCCCATCCCCCGTATTGATGAACTCATTGATGAGCTCCACGGAGCAAAGTACTTTTCCAAAATTGATCTTCGGTCAAGGTATCATCAAATAAGAATGAGGAAAGAAGATGTGCAAAAAACAGCTTTTCGATGCCATTATGGGCACTTTGAATTCCTGGTCATGCCCTTTGGGCTCACCAACGCCCCAACCACCTTTCAATCATGTATGAACCACACATTCCGCAAGCAACTTAGAAAGTTCCTTCTAATTTTCTTCGATGATATCCTCATATACAGTAGGACATGGGATGAACACCTACAACATATTGAAGAAACCCTCAAGATTTTGGAACAAGAATCCTTGTACGCCAAGGCATCCAAATGTGAATTCGGCATGGAAGAGATATTATACCTAGGACACAAAATCAATGCTCAAGGTGTTAGTGTGGATGAAGAAAAGATTGCTGCTATCAAGGAATGGCCTAAACCTAAGACCCTCACACAACTAAGGGGCTTTGTTGGGTTATGTAGCTATTATAGACGCTTTGTGAAAGGGTTCTCTAAGATCGCAGCCCCACTCATAGATTTAACTAAGAAAGGGACTTTTGCATGGAACGAAACAACCCAACATGCCTTTGAAAGATTGAAAGAAGTTATGAGTTCATGTTCTGTCTTGGCCATCCCCGACTTCACCCTACCTTTTGAACTACAGTGTGATGCATCAGGAGAAGGGATTGGAGCCATTCTAATGCAAAATAAACATCCTATAGCTTTTGAAAGTCACAAACTCACTCAAGCAGAAAGACACTACCCCATTTATGATAAAGAAATGTTGGCTATAATGCATGCCTTGGCCAAATTTCGCCAATATTTAGTTTGCACCAGGTTCCATGTGAAAACTGATCATAATAGTCTAAAATTCTTTACGCAACAAAAAGATTTGAACGATCGTCAACAAAAGTGGGTCAGTCGCATACAAGCCTATGACTTTGATATAGAATATATGAAAGGGACCAACAATGTGGTAGCAGATGCCCTCTCCAGACAACATTGCTTAAAAACTATAACCAAGGTAGCTACAAATTGGAAATATGATATCATCTCAGAATATGCTAAAGATCCCCAAGCCACTGAAATCCTAGAAGGACACCTCCCCAATGAGGAATATAAGGTAATCGAGGAGGTGATCTTATACAAGGAAAGGATCTTTTTAGTACCCCACTCCAAGATAAAAGAGAAGGTTCTCAGAGAATATCATGACAACCCTCTAGCAGGGCACCAAGGGTTCTACAAAACATACAAACAAGTAAGGGAAAAGTATTCTTGGAAAGGGTTAAAAAGGGATGTGCTAAAGTATGTACAGGAGTGTATGGTTTGCCAAAAAAATAAGACAGAACAAAACCCACCCGCAGGACTTTTGCAACCCTTACCCATCCCCAATCAAAAATGGGAAAGTATATCCATGGACTTTATCACAGGATTACCCAAAACTCAAGGGAAGGATTGCATATATGTGGTAGTTGACCGACTTACTAAATATGCCCATTTTTTTGCCACATCCATAGACTACAGGGCCCCCCAAGTAGCAAAAGTATTCTTCAAAGAAGTCTTTAAACTCCATGGCCTTCTAAGGAATATTGTTAGTGATCAGGATGTTCGGTTCATGAGTAAGTTTTGGCAAGAGCTTT
>CM021105.1:506273796-506371848 GCA_007115665.2 Sequoiadendron giganteum
ATTGCCTAGATACCTCAAGCATTACTATGTGATCAGTGGGGTATCGCGGTAACCGATACGGATACGAAGTGAACCCCTGCAGCCTAATATATGTGAATTTCGGGAATTGGATGAGCCAATACCCATATTCCTCAATCGGTGTCTGTGCTTCTTTAGATATTCTCTGCTGCGTCCTTTGCTGAAGCGTCCTTGCAATGTGCATTGTGAATGCATCATTTGCCCGTTTATAGTTGGCAATGTTAGCCAAATGTAGCTGTGTGCAGGCTTCATGAATTTTGAATTGACCAGGGGCACAGCCGATTGGCTCTTTGTACGAAATCCCTCTGTACCTAGTCATTCTGGCCAACATGTAAATCACATATGAGCTCATGTAGAAAGTCTTCGTCACCTTCAAGCTCCTGAATTGCTCATCGATGTGGTTGCTAATCATCCTAGCCCAATCGACACACTCCTTTCCCTCCAAGATGATCTCGATGAAGTAGAACATCCAAGGTTCAAAAATGTAAGCCTGTGCACTCCCATTTACCCGGCTCAACATCATTATCAAATCACAGTATTCTTGTTTCACGTCCTCGGCAATTATCTGCTTTGGGAGCTTAGTGCGGGGTGGCCTCGGCTTCTGCATCCAAACTCTGTTGATGATTGCAGTGACTCTTTCGAAAGAGGAAGAGTACATCTTATCTGCCCTTTTGTTTGTCCTGTATAACATCCCTTCAGCAGTTGGAATCCCAAATGCCTCTCCGATAGCATCCGGCGTGAAGTTGGCGAGCAGTTTACCATCCGGAAAGACAATCGTCCTACGTTCTGGCTTGTAGTGATTGGCGCACTCCATAATTAGCTCCGGACACTGAATTGCTGGCGGAAAGCTAGCAGCTGCGTAGATCCCACTCTTCATTATATTATGTGCCGTGACTGATGGTTGATGGCCCCCTAGCCCGAACATCCTCGATTTGAGTGCATTTAGATTAAATGAACCAAGGTTGGTGTCATTTAATCACGCCAACTTTGAAACTATTGCTGACTTTGGGAGAAATGGCTTAGCGAGCCTTTTAATCATTGCCTGCCGGGATGAGCTAGCCTTGCCTGCTTCAGTGTTTGCAGCTCTGCCTGCGGCTCTACTTGTTCCTGCAACATCCTTTGCTCCGGCCATCTGCAAAATAAAATAGAATAGCAATAAGCTAGGCTGCAGATTTTTTAAATAAAATGAAGTCACCTCCGAGACGGCTGCGAACGTGGAGTTAGCTTTTTGAAAATAAAAAAAACTCTCAGCATAAATTACTAACTCCAAACCTCGTACTGTATAAAAAACTTCAAGCTTATAAAGAAGCTTTCAACGACTGCACTTCCGACTGGCGAAGAAAATTGCAGCCAACTACCAACTTTCAGCAATGTGGATACTTTCTCAGCACAAAGCGAATTAAATCCTTTGTCTTGACTTCGTCAACCTCAGCAACTTTCAACTTCTAGCGGCTTGAATAAGTAAAATCTGCAGCAAGCTTCAATTTTCGTGCAACTTCAATACTCAGCAATTTCGAAATAAATCCCCAGCACAATATAAATTTCTGCGACTCAACACTCTGCAGCAACTTCAACAAATAAATCTTCCAGCAACTCCGGAAAACAACTTCAACCTTCAACTTCGAAATTGCAGCAACACACTTTCAGCTCTTCGAAAGAAAGCGTCTCGGCAAATGAAAATTTCTCCAGCACTTCGCACTTTCAGCAACTCAACACTCCGAAATAAAATAAACTCTCAAAGAATTTCTCTCCTCAACCACTTCGAAAATATTTCAATCTCTCAAGAACTTCTTCAGCAACTTCAACTTCGAAACAATGTGAGGAGAAATGAGAGAAATGTGAGGAGAAATGAGAGAAGAGATTGTTTAAATATCTCTTCTCGGAGAATCCTGCTAAGTAGTGCTGGGGCTATTTTTAGCACCTTCATCAATTTTCCACTCTCTTCGTTCGGAATCTTCTAATTCAAGCGCAGTAGTGGGCTAGTCGTCAGCCGGTCATTATGGCAGTTGCCATTAATAGTGATTCCTTCCTCTTCAAATTTCGAATTTTCCCCTTAGTCTGCCGGTTAACTCTTGGCGATTTAAACAACTCGCGAGAAAAACAATCACTTGACTTGATTTAAAATTTCATTTTAAAATCTCGCAATGTTTAAATAAATTCAACTCGAAAAATTTCGTAGGAGTTGTAAATTTATTTCCAACTTTTAAAATGTCTGTCATTTAAATCCTCGATTTCATAAAATTTGCCTTAGACATTTTAAATTCTCTCATTAAAATGTTCAACTCCGGGTGATTAAAAATTATTTGCATGCTCGAAATAATTCATCCTCTGCGATTTAACCTCCGTCAGGAAAATAATCTAGGCAAAACGAATTTCCTCTGAAAATATTAAAATTTCCCTTAGGAAATTAATTTTCAAATTCTGTTAACTCATGGGTGCATTTTAAACGGGTTCATTTGATTTTCACTTGACCCATGGAAAATATTCATCGATAGCAAATCTTCCCCTTGAAAAAATATTCGTCAACTTTCAACTGCCTTTGGAAAATTTTAAAACTCATCAAATCATCCTTCCATGCCAAGGGCGTATTTTCTCTAGTGAAATGTTATCTCACTTAGAAAAATTTTCGAACATTTTCATACTTCTGGCGTTTTATTTTCCATGACTTAGGAATTTTATTAAAACCCTTTTCTCCCTCAGGCGTATTTGATCTCATTCAATTTTTTAATTCCCACGCCTTAGACATTCTTCACTTCACACACCTGATAGAAAATTTAAATCTTCACCCCTCTTAGGCGTATATTTCCCCTTGGCATTTTATTTTATTTACTTAAAATCTCCATGCCTTAGAAATTTTATTAACATTCTCTTCCTTGAGGGCGCATTTTACATAACCCACTTTCATTTTGTACCTTAGAAATTTCCAAGTTTCTCATCCCTCCTTGGGCGCAAATGGCTTATGCTATTCACATTTCGTGCCTTAGAAATAAAATTTAAGTCTCCAGCAACCTTGGGCGCATTTCCTTAGTGGAGCTTTGATTTCTATCATGGGCGCATTTGAGGGGTGAGACTTTCAAGTGAAGGCGCATTTTGCCTAGGAAGCTTTCATTTTACACTTAGAAAATTTTCAAACACTTAGAATATCCTTTCAAGGTGAGGGCGCATTTCATAGGTTCCACTTTCATTTCGTTGCCTTAGGAAATTTCTAGACTTCCATTCCTCCTTGGGCGCATATGGGGTCTTAAGCTTTCACTTTCTTGACTTAGAAATTTCTCCAAGTCCTAGCCACTTTATCTTGCCTTGAGCGCATATGAGTGTGTCTGGTTTTATTTTCACCACTTAGAATTTCTTCAAGCCATGTATCTTCTTGAGGGCGCATTTTGACCTCTCTACTTTCATTTTATGCCTTAGAAGAATTTCGGCCTCCATTATCCTTCTCAAGGTGAGGGCGCATTTCACTAGGGTCTTCTTCTATTTTCATGCCTTAGACGTTTTGAGAGAGTCATCAAGGTGGGCGCATTTACATGGGTCTTCTTCTATTTTCATGCCTTAGACGTTTTGAGAGAGTCATCAAGGTGGGCGCATTTCACATAGTGAGGTTTCATGTGAGGGCGCACTTCATATGCCATGCTTTTATTTTGATGCCTTAGGCGTTTTTTCAAACTCCCTCACCTCAAGCCAAGGGCGCATTTTCATGTATGAGCTTTTGTTTCATGCCTTAGAAACTTTCAAGGCTTCCATCATGGTGGGCGCATTTGCTATGCTCAACTTTGAATTCTGCCTTAGACAATTTTCAAGCTATCAATCTGTGAGGTGGGCGCATTTTGAAGGGGATACTTTCATTTTCCCACACTTAGAATATTTTCCATGCCTCTGCCTGCCTTTGTTTACGCATTCTATTTTTAGCAAGTTGTGCTATTTTTAGCAAGTCCCTTGATTTTCAACCTCTAAGGCTCCGTTTTGCCCGAAAATTTCATCATATGATCTTCTTCACCTTGTGAACCTGTTTTGCCAGTCCTCTGCCCTGACCTGCTATTTATAGTAAGTTTTGACTTTCTGACTTCAGTAGCTCCGTTTTGCCTGAAAGTTGCAACGCTTGATCTTGATAGCTTGAGGGTCACTCTGATGCCAACCTCAGGTGCAGACCTGCTATTTATAGCCGTGCCCTGACTTACTAAAAATAGTAAGTTCTCCAATTTCGCTCAAATTTTGCCAGCAGGTACCTTGAAGTGTGCTGACATTGGTGGGTGCTTCGTTTCGGCTATTTTTGGATTTTACCCCTATAAAAGTGGAAACCCTAATTTGACTTGCATGTATCCCGAACGGTCTCCGTTTGTCCTCGTTCCTTCTGCATGTCGTTCTGCTTGCTGAACTGGAGTGTTGGGCGGCTGCCAGAGTGTACCTGCTAAAAATAGAAACTGCCTGAAAAGTGACTCATCCACTGCCGGATGGTTTCGCATGTCATATTGCTCGTGGGATCTCAAAAAACCCAGAAAAACCCAGAAAACTGGTCTGCATGCATACATAGTAAGTCCTCAAAATTCGATCTTCTCCGCTTGCATGTCACCTTGTTGCGAAGCTCTCGAAAAACCCATAAAGAAAAACCCGACATGCGTTGAAAAACACTGCATGCGAACCCTAAAAATAGCCTCCGAAGGCTGACTTCTGAAAGTGGTCGTCTCGGTTTGCATGTTACATCACTGCGAAGGTTTTGGAAAACCCAGAAGGATTCTCCAGACATGCATCTGAAAAGCTCATGTAAAACCACGAAAATGGCTCTTGGCCGAAGCCAAAAATAGCAAGTCGTCTGATCGGCTCAAAATTCACGTGTAGGCAGCTTGATGTTACCCGGATGCAGTGGAACTGACAAAATTCCAAAATCTCAATAAAATAGTCCCAAATTGAATACTTACTAAAAATAGTAAGTTGCCGGAATACAGTGAAAATTTAGGGGGACTCTGCTGGAAGTCTTCTGACTGCTGCACTAAGCTTAGATTTCAATTTTATAACTCAGTTTGACCTTTAATAAGCCTGAAGGATGAAAACCCTAATTACACAGATTTAACCAATACTTTAACCTAGGTCAAACGACGGGACATCCCCGAAAGGACCAGAGACCAGAGAGAGAGCGAACCAAAGCCAAAAGACCAGAATGGAGCAAAATTTAGGGGGTCCCCAAGCTATCAAGGATGGGGTGATGTGTGAAAAAGGTCACAACAGAACACACTATAGAATTGGAGGAGGGAGCAAAACCGGTCATAACCACCCCCTACCGCCACCCCCATAAATACAAAGAGGAGATAGAAAAAACTATCAAAGAACTAATCGAGATGGGGCATATCCAACCTAGCTCCAGCCCCTTTGCATCATCTGTGGTCCTTGTCAAAAAGAAAGATGGCACTTTTAGAATGTGTATAGATTACCGAGCCCTGAACAAAAAAACCATCAAGAACCGCTACCCCATCCCCCGTATTGATGAACTCATTGATGAGCTCCACGGAGCAAAGTACTTTTCCAAAATTGATCTTCGGTCAAGGTATCATCAAATAAGAATGAGGAAAGAAGATGTGCAAAAAACAGCTTTTCGATGCCATTATGGGCACTTTGAATTCCTGGTCATGCCCTTTGGGCTCACCAACGCCCCAACCACCTTTCAATCATGTATGAACCACACATTCCGCAAGCAACTTAGAAAGTTCCTTCTAATTTTCTTCGATGATATCCTCATATACAGTAGGACATGGGATGAACACCTACAACATATTGAAGAAACCCTCAAGATTTTGGAACAAGAATCCTTGTACGCCAAGGCATCCAAATGTGAATTCGGCATGGAAGAGATATTATACCTAGGACACAAAATCAATGCTCAAGGTGTTAGTGTGGATGAAGAAAAGATTGCTGCTATCAAGGAATGGCCTAAACCTAAGACCCTCACACAACTAAGGGGCTTTGTTGGGTTATGTAGCTATTATAGACGCTTTGTGAAAGGGTTCTCTAAGATCGCAGCCCCACTCATAGATTTAACTAAGAAAGGGACTTTTGCATGGAACGAAACAACCCAACATGCCTTTGAAAGATTGAAAGAAGTTATGAGTTCATGTTCTGTCTTGGCCATCCCCGACTTCACCCTACCTTTTGAACTACAGTGTGATGCATCAGGAGAAGGGATTGGAGCCATTCTAATGCAAAATAAACATCCTATAGCTTTTGAAAGTCACAAACTCACTCAAGCAGAAAGACACTACCCCATTTATGATAAAGAAATGTTGGCTATAATGCATGCCTTGGCCAAATTTCGCCAATATTTAGTTTGCACCAGGTTCCATGTGAAAACTGATCATAATAGTCTAAAATTCTTTACGCAACAAAAAGATTTGAACGATCGTCAACAAAAGTGGGTCAGTCGCATACAAGCCTATGACTTTGATATAGAATATATGAAAGGGACCAACAATGTGGTAGCAGATGCCCTCTCCAGACAACATTGCTTAAAAACTATAACCAAGGTAGCTACAAATTGGAAATATGATATCATCTCAGAATATGCTAAAGATCCCCAAGCCACTGAAATCCTAGAAGGACACCTCCCCAATGAGGAATATAAGGTAATCGAGGAGGTGATCTTATACAAGGAAAGGATCTTTTTAGTACCCCACTCCAAGATAAAAGAGAAGGTTCTCAGAGAATATCATGACAACCCTCTAGCAGGGCACCAAGGGTTCTACAAAACATACAAACAAGTAAGGGAAAAGTATTCTTGGAAAGGGTTAAAAAGGGATGTGCTAAAGTATGTACAGGAGTGTATGGTTTGCCAAAAAAATAAGACAGAACAAAACCCACCCGCAGGACTTTTGCAACCCTTACCCATCCCCAATCAAAAATGGGAAAGTATATCCATGGACTTTATCACAGGATTACCCAAAACTCAAGGGAAGGATTGCATATATGTGGTAGTTGACCGACTTACTAAATATGCCCATTTTTTTGCCACATCCATAGACTACAGGGCCCCCCAAGTAGCAAAAGTATTCTTCAAAGAAGTCTTTAAACTCCATGGCCTTCTAAGGAATATTGTTAGTGATCAGGATGTTCGGTTCATGAGTAAGTTTTGGCAAGAGCTTTTTTGATTATCAGGGATGACTCTGACACCAAGCACTAGCTACCACCCCCAGACAAATGGTCAAACTGAAATTGTTAATAAATGGATAGAAGGCTACTTAAGAAATTACGTCACAGGACAACAGAATGCATGGATCAAATGGTTGCATTTGGGAGAATATTGTTACAACACCACATATCACATGTCCATCCGAATGAGCCCCTTCAGAGCATTGTATGGGTATGAGCCCACCGCATTTGGAAGCTTGATCACCCAAGAAAGCCAAGTCCCCCGGGCTAAAGATTTTGTGCAGGAAAGCATGGACATCCTGAACACTTTAAAAAACAGCTTACACCAAGCCCAAAACCAACAGAAACTGTATGCAGATAGAAACCGTACAAAAAGGACCTTCGAAGTTGGAGATTTGGTGTTCCTAAGGTTGCAACCCTACAAACAATCCTCCATCAAATCCAATGGAAAAGAGAAGCTTAAGCCTCGATTTTATGGGCCCTACAGAATAATGAGAAGAGTGGGAGAGGTGGCCTATGAGTTAGAGCTTCCAAGCAATAGCAGCATCCACAACGTCTTTCATGTATCCAGATTGAAGAAAATGCTCGGCAGACAAGTGAGCCCTTGTGAAGAGTTACCCCCCCTTAATGACGAAGGCAAATTGATCCTCGAGCCAGAAGTCATCCTTGATAAGAGGGAAAAGAAGTTAAGGAATAGAAGTATCCTAGAATTCTTGGTAAAATGGAAGGGCCTACCAGAGGAAGATTCTACATGGGAGAGTAAAGAAATTCTCAATCACTCGAACCTCCAAGATTGCTTGAGGACAAGCAATTTTCGGGAGGGAGAGACTGTCATGTTCCCAAAGAGGAAAACTTAAACTCTTATAATTTTCCTTATTCCTATATTGATACATTTGACCCTTTCTTTAATATCTTTTGTTTTTAATAAACATACAATAAAAATCAAATAAAAATATAATATGAAAAGTATAATATTAACAACTTGTAATGGCATAAAATTATAAATAATACAATAAATAATACTTTATAGATTATTTTTTGAGAATACAATAAGACAGCGAATTAAATAAATATAGTGCAAATAAAATAATACAAGAAAATAAAATAAATCTATACATTGTAAATAATGTAATATAACCCATCTAAAGATATAAGGCAAAAGGCATGAAATAAAAGCAAACGCCACTCGACCAGTCGACCCGCCCAGGAACCAAGCGACGCATCTGTTAAAAATGGCTTCGGTAGGTATAAGTGGAGAATCGGTGGAGAATAAGGAAGGAAAAGGATGACAGGAAAAACGCAAGAGCAGGAAGAATACGGGAATACCATTAACAGGTGAGTCTTCTCACTTAATTTCAATATCTAGTTTTTCCTTTCTAAATCAGACGTAAATTCCATCTCTAATGATTGTATGATTCATGCTCTGTCTACTCTTTTTTTCTCCATGCGAAACAAACCCCTATGTATGAGACTCACGCGCCTGCACAAGTATAATATAAATCCTTTATCCTTGATAAACGAACCTAGGGATAGGCAGCAGATGAAAACCTGGACGACACACAGCTAGGGACAACAACCATTACCATGAACATGACTCGGTAGCCACATAATATTAATTTACACCTAAGAAACCAAATTACGTGAATTGACTGGTAGATATCAACAATATTTTGATCCGTATATATGCGTATGGATAATGAACATTTATTAGAAATTGATGAATATTCTGAATCGCCTTTATTCAATGGAAATGATATACAAATGTATAGTGAATTTGAACAATACAAGAACTGTTGATTGCTTCCTTATTGTCTGTACAAACTATCTGTTGCAGTCATTTCACCCTATCAGAGGTAGTGAATCATGGCTTAAGTAGATTGTCTAAAAACCCTGCCTTCATGCCCCTTAGGCTCTAGGCAAGGGATTGGGCCTTGCAGCCCCTTAGGCCCTTAACTAGAGATTGGGCTATAGAAGGTTAGGGGTCCCATCTAGGCCACTGCCCCTTAGGCCCTAGGCAAGGGATTGAGCCTTGCAGCCCCCTTAGGCCCTTGACTAGGGATTGGGCAGATAGGAGGTGGTAGACCTTAGGCTACTTAGGTTGTTCATGATTCCCTCCCCTGATAAGGTGCATGACCCCTCTTGTCTTTATATATATATATATATATAATATGATGTTATGTTTGATTCTTCCTGGATACTAAATATTGAAGTTAACAAATAGGAATACGGGCATGAATGTCTATTGCAGGTGCTGGTCCCAGTGTGCACAGCTGTGAGAACACCAATGGTAAGGAGATAGTACCTTCTGAGCCTTCTACATTCAGCCCCCACTGGTACCTACAGGTAAGGATCATTACACTTCAGGACCTTCGCTAAGAAGTAGTTCCTAGAACCTACTCATATGAGATATGCTTCCCATTTCATTCTCTTGGACAGAATGATTGAGTTGCAAGAGGCATTGCAACTCATAGTCATGACAACAGATTGGAGTAGGTGGGCTGAGTCTAAGACAGAGCAGGTGAGGAGGGTGAAGGATACGGTGAAGAGCGATGTGTTATGGGGTGATGCAAAATATATTGTTGCCATCTTTAAACCAATTTTCCAGGTTATCAGGTATGGGGATGCGGATGCACCTAGCCTTGGAGAGGTGTATGAGTGCATCAATTCTATGCTTGATCAGATGAGGGTTGTTGTGCGAGAGAGGGACCCCACATTAGCATTCTACCAGGAGCACATTCAGCCAATCATTCACAGGAGATGGGAGAAGCTCAACACTCCCTTACACATGGCCGCCTATGCACTTAATCCTAAGTGGTACTTGACTAGGCCTAGTAGAGTGACACCGATAGAGGATGCAAAGGTGAATGCAAGGTTCTTCAGGTGCATTGAGAGGATGTATGATGATGTAGATGCCAGTGTGATTCGCACTAAGTGGACCAAATTTTCCACTCTTAGGGGTTATTCAAATGCAGCCAAGATGGATATGCGAACTATGGCGCAGGAGGACCCAATATTGTGGTGGACTTGCCATGGATCGGGATCTTTGACTACCACTCTAGCCATCCGATTGTTATCTCAGGTTTCTAGTTCTTCACCTGCTGAGAGGAACTAGTCTACATATAGCTTCATCCACTCTCTTAAGAGAAACAAACTTACCTCTAGGAGAGCAGAGAAGCTTGTGGCTGTACATAGTTCTTTGCGTCTCATTGACCGCAAAACACTTTTGTACAATGAGAGTCCAGTAGCACGGTGGGATGTAGAGCCAAAGGAGCCAAAAGAGATTGATGAGGATGCTTCAGTTTCGGCTTCAGATGCAGGGCTAGTTGGTGTTAGTTTGGCAAAGCTTGAGCGCAAGGATTCCAGTAGTTCAAGTGATGAGGAGTTTGGGGATGATTAGAGGCCTCCTTTCACTACATTTTTGCATTTTGTACTTATTTTGATCATGATATCAATGTATCATGCTACTCATTGTAATCATTTCTATGATATAATATTATGATGTGACATGTCATATTTTCGATATTCATATAATAGAAATCTCAAATTCGACAATTTCATTTGTCAAATTTTAATATTTTATTTACTTTTAGTCTTTTAGTAATAGTATTCAAGTATTCAAAATGTTAGTATTTGCAATTTTACTATTTTGTCAAAGTTGAATTTGAAATGTTATTCTTAAACATCTTTTTATAACTAGTTATTCAAGTACCATATGTATATCAGCACCACCCCTCTGCCGCCCCCCCCGCCGCCCCCAAACTTAGATCCCTTGTCCCCCTATCCCCAAGATGCATCCCCGACAGGGGACACGTCCCCTTCAAGAAACTCCGTGGAACACTGATTTAAATCTGAAGTTTCATTAGAAGAGAATCATGCTTTTTTCATAATGATTCACTTCCTATTATTAAATAAAATCATTGCAACTTTAGTTAATAAAATCGCTGCCTTTGGAGATTTAAATGAATCGCTGCCTTTTTTTGTCATCACCTCTCTTTTGTCTTATTCTATGTTTGTCTTATATGACTGCTCTTTGACTTTTGTCTTTTTCTAACAATTTAATTATTATTTTTTATTTCCCAAGTGGGATGCCTTGTTCTATCAGAAATCTGATTGTTTATGTAATATATTACTGTCTTCAATCACCACCTTGAATTGTTGTGTAAAATAACATAGAACATTGATCGCTGCTTTTTAAATTCGTCCTTATTCATCTTTTGTCTTTTCTGGTTTTTTTCCTATTTGCTATTTGCCTTATGTGCTACCTTCTAATCATGGCCTCCTCTTTTATTTTGTAGATCACTTTATTTGTTCTATTTTAGTTAACTTTGTTCTTATTTGTTGTACAAACATGTTAATGGTTCTCTTTGAAATCTGTCAAGGCTGTCATGCTGTTGCTTTATATTTTCCTTTTTGTCCATAACATCTGCTCCAAAAGACACTTTATTGAATGTTCATAAGTGACACCTTCTTGGTAATGACTATCTTCTTCGGCTTATTGGCAACATGTGTATGTATCTTGACATCAATGGCAACTTCAAATAATCTGGACTAAGCTCCTTTGACATCAATGACAATATTTCCAACAATCTCCCCCTTTGTCATTAATGGCAACACAACATAACTCTTTCCTTTTGCATTGCTCCCCCTTACTATATCTCTCCGCCTTTGACATCAATAGCAAAGGGAAGTTTAGGAAGCATCCATCGATAAATGGATCATAGAAGACATCCATTCTTATCCAATGCAATGAGAATGTACTTCTCCCCCTGTCAAAGATTCTCTTATGCTCCCCCTTGCTCTAATAATAAAATTTATTATTGGCCAACCTGCATGAGTTGCTGGGGCTTAAAAAAAGGGAAAAGATCTTATAGGTTAGACGGCCGACTTCATACCCAAGCTGACTCCTTTATAGATTTACAGATAAGCAAGACGGATTTAGAGTTTCTGCAAAATACATTAAAATAGATTATGCATGCCGATTATATTCTAGTAAGGAGCGACTATTGTTAGGGGAACAACGATTAAAGAGCAGCAATTAAGTGGCAGCGATCATGGCTTATGAATATCCTTTGGAGTATAAGAACAGATATGAACTACAGATGTATTTGAAGATAAGAAGGAAATGAGAGGATATAATTTCATAGGTGAGGTATATATATTGAAGGAAGGATTATAAGGCAAATAAGAGCAGATGGAAAAGAAAGTAAGGAGCAGATTTTAAAGCAGATGGTGTGTGGGTTTTAAAGCGGAAAATATAGAGGAGATAAATGCGAAATTAAGAGGATAGATACACTGCAAGGAAAGTCTGCTAAAGAAGTAAATAACAGGTTTGGAAAGAGAGAATATAATGATCAATAAATGGATACATATATGAATAAGTAAACATATATATATAGATAATGTGTATATGCAAAGGTAGTTAGACTGATTAATAATAGTTATAGATATATATGTTTAGATATGTGAATTATATACAATTATGCAATAATGATGCTTGCAGCAATTATTGAGTCTTATAAGCAATTATGATGCTTTAATATAAGTATGAAAAAATAGATTCTTATTTATTTGATTCACACTAACGATATCTTATGAGTGTGAAGAACAAATGGATCGATTAAGGAGAAGAAACATATAGGCTAGGAAACAAAAGAGAATCATGCCAGTTCATCACCACAGATTGCTTTTTTTCTACAAATCATTGTTTACATATGTATGCATATTGCCTATATGTTAATAAGAATATTTAATGAATAATTTCTTGTGATAGAATATATGATGTGCTTGACTTTCTGAAACCCACCTTGTGGGAAGGGCCTGAGGAAGCAGGGAAGGGCCTAAAGATCCCACTCAAGATCTCCGCCCAATCCCATGATGAGGATGGGCCTAAGGAGTGGTAGGTGCCGAGAGCCACTCACAAGCTCTGCCCATTCCCACAAGTTGGTATGTGTCTTCTGAGGTTGTGGCATGGATGGGGAAAGCAGGTACAAATCATGAACAATGAGAGTTGTGGTATACAACCTCTTAGGCTTGGCATATGACTTTGGGCAGACCCTCCATGTCCCTCCTCTTAGTGTTAATATGTTGCTTTCTTGAATATCTATAAGTATGATGTAATTGTCTAATGCTGACAAATAGATATTACCATATTGTGGAATGTTGTTCATGTGGTGAATGCAGGTTTTAATCCAGGATTACGTCATCAAAGAGTTATTCATTTGATAAGAGGAAATTCCTAAACCCTAGTTTGAGTAATTTATGATCAACAGACAAATTTTAGAGTAAATTAGGCCAGGGGATATTACACTCTAGCCTTCTTGATGGATTCTTGTAATGAAGATGGATTAAGGGCCTTAATCCAACCCCGCAAAGGATCTAGAAGATCATCCATGAAAAGAACAATAAGCGTCCTCTCTGAAATATTTGTGACCAAACCCGAAAGGCTTTGGAAATCAACAACATATGCCTCTATTGAACCCCATTGTTTGAGTTGTGCTAGCTCCTTAAAATGTAACTCTAGATCCTTCTTATCAAACCTCTCAATCAACCTTTTTGTAAACTCAACATAAGAATCAATCTGATCATGACCCAAGGTGATCATCCCATGATGCCACCACTCATGAGCACGACCATCCAAGTTTATAGCAACATATTTGATGGCCTCATTCTCCTACATTGGGTTGCGCTGGAAGTTTGTGTCAAGCTTCTGATCTCATTCATCTTGTTGCTTTAGATTTGTCTTCTATTCTTTGTATACAAGAGTTTATATCCTTGATGTTATGCTTCACAAGTTGGAGCTTCAGTCTCCTAGAGCTTGGCAGAAAGATTAGTCATGGAATTGTGATAATGCTTTCAAGAATTATACATAGATTCTTTTGCATAGAGTTCTTAGTCCTTTCTCTGTGACTTAATAAGATGAATCATTGAGGCCTCCATTCCTCTCCTTGCACTTGGTTGTGTAGACTTCAAAATATTTGGAAAATGAAACTAGATCCCAAAATTGCTCATTTTATTTGATACTTGTATTATCAAGAGTTTCCTTTGGCTAATCCCACAATAATGTAACCCACTTGTGGGACATCTTGATTTTTACCTAAAGTCACATATTTTTTAGAAAAATTAACGATTTAAGCTTAGAGAGATTCCATCTAAGGGGGTTTGATTGAAGGGGATTAGATCAAACCTCCTTTCCAAAAATGATTAAAGACGCAATAAGAGTGCCCTAGAACTCCCCTAGTCTTGAATCAAATCCTAGACATAGTCTCCTGCACACCAATCAAAATGCTAACAAAAAAGTAATTTTGCTTCACCTTTATTATGTAGCCCTTAGTAGTAGCTTTCCAAAATTATAATACATATTAATTTTTTTTTAATATTATATAATTTTATTATTTCATAATGAATGTAGGTCCATTACGAAAAACAATGACCTCTATTTAGGATACTAGAAAAAATAACATTGTTAAAAAAATCTCAAAAAAATGCAATACACTCCACATCGATGTCCTTGTTTCATGAAAAAAAAATATATATTTTTGATATATATGCTAAGAGAAATGTGTTATGGAATAACATAGGTCTAAAAGTTTGTTAGTACTAATTCAAAAATTAATTAAAAATTACCAAAAAACATCTCTACACTAAATATTGGATTTCATGATCTAATTCCAAATCTGCAAGGAAAATGCTACAAATCATTAATTTACATTGCCCCTAATTTCTTGACTATTTATTTATTTATAACTAACACATTAAAAACGGTAAAAAGTGTAAATTTTGGCATCCCACTTAGGCCAAAAAGTGGGACACACTATTGTGGGATCACCTCATTAGAGAAAAGTTGGTCCCCCTAGGTGTTACACATCCCAAGCGTATGTCTTGTCAATGATTAGAGACTTCCAAATATATCTTTTGGACTTGTCCTTTTGCTCAACAAGCCTGAAACTGATCCATAGTCATACCTTGCTTTCTTTGTTTGACTTGAATTTATTTTCTTGGAGAACTGCTATTTTTGGGGATATGAACCCTTGGCCTACTTATATTGCTCAATTTTGGAACTTCTTCAAAGCTATTACTCTCTTTCAATTGTGGAAGTCTAGAAACAAAGCTATTTTTTCTAATGATAAGATTGATTATATTACTCTCATTGAGAAAGTGAATGTGGTTTCCTCTGTGTATTTATAGATATAGGCGTGTGCTAAACAGGTTTCTTAGTTCCAACATTTATAGGATTTGCTTAATCATTGGGAGAGTGACCCATGTACTATGAATCAGATTCCTCCTGATGATGCGATTCAATCCATTCCTCCTCCTACTCCATGTAGATGGAGCCACTCTCGCAGTCAAGGCCATTTCTCTCCACCTTTTGTACAACAAGGTTGGTCTGCTTCTCTGTATGAAAGCTTCTAGGCCCAGACACAATGGCTCTAAGATTATAGTTATGACTCCACCACTGGGATGGGGTGTCTTTGTCTGCTTGGATGTGCTAGAGCGGCAAAATGATTCGGAGGCCCCTCAGTTGCTTGATGAGAATGTGTAATGGGTGGTCCCACAACATGATGATCATCTGCCTCCGCCTCTTGGATTGCCTTAATGTTATCAGCTAGTTTGGTTTTTTTAAACCATGCATACCAACCAACCACTTCTAAAATTCATTTTATAAAAACTGATCTATAATTTTAAAAAACTGCTCAATATATTTTACTAACAGAGTTTCCAATGAAAGGAAAACAAAAAAGTTTGAAGTTACAAGGGCATATACATACACATACTTTTGTGTTTGTATGTATTTTATTATCAAAAAGTGAGCTTTTAGGTCCAAGCAAAGGGGTTCTTTTACTTCAACAACTGATGACCAAAATAAAAATATTAGAACATACAAATGAAGTATAGACATAAGTATATGAAGGCAAAAGAAACTAGCTTAGCATACCATTGTTTGAGAAAGTTATGCCAACCTGGCCAATTACAACATTCCGCTTCTCTTTAATAACTATTTTCTTCTATTTGAAATATAGTCTCTCAAGATTAGGGATTCGAATCTCACCGCTTCCACGGGGTTTTGAGAAGAAATGGGAACGAGCTCCTGCTGTTGACCTACATCCTGGTCGATTCTCAAGTTGTTAACAGCAACTCCACCTCTCTTACTGCCTTCTCTTTTGCATCTCATTGGCCCAATTCTATTAATTCCGGTGCCCTGAATGCCACAATTCCCATCTTTGGCTGTCGGAGACAAAATTGTTCTGTTTGAAACCAGCCGCGCCATTACTATTGTTTGGACAGACTTAATTTCCCCAGTTAATGGAACATGCATTCTACTACTTTTCAGGAAAAGCCCGAGACTACTGCGACTAATCACTTGGTCCTGGGCGGTGAGGATTTGATACTAACGTCTAAGGTCTCAAGTATTTCGATAATTTGCGGACATGGTTTGATTGATTTGACACTGTTCAGCATGAGAAAGTTCAGTTTTGTTATTAACCGACCTTTCCTTCCAAATCTAAAATTGTTGATTCGGATTTCAAGTCCAATAAGTAGCACGGTTTCTGTAGAGTGTATGAGACGAACACAAGGCTTTCACAGACGTTGGCTACGTAGTGCATGCTGTGGCTTGGTGTTAGGCTTAGAATCTTAGTGGGTCACACTGATCAAAATTCTGGGTAATTTTTTACAGTATATCCACGTCAGTAATTGAAAAGGCTTGGGGTGGTCATTTATCATAAGAAATAATCCTTACTTTACAAATGTGATATAAGAGATTTAATTAAAAATAAAAGAATACTAGTATTGGGATTATACCACTTTAAAATTATATTAATTCCGAAAAGGATAAGAGTATTCATAAGGATAAATATTGATTTTTTATGTTAAGGATTTTAATTTTAATGGTGTTGAGAAATCGGATTATGTTTTTGCATTCAGTAGTAAATATTTATGACAACTTTTGTCAAAGATTTATTTCTAGCAAGTGGTATGAAGTGGAACAAAATCATGTTGCACTATGTCTATCATTGATTCAACAATTAATCTTATAAAATGCATTATTGCCTTCAATACTTGTTATTGGCCAAAGGGATGTGTTGACAAGCATAGTGGGATTTATTGTAGGCTAGATGGAAGACCTTGGAATTCCTTGCTACTAACCAAATCCCTTTGAGTAATTGTACAAAACCTAGCCAAGCAATTGATGTGATGCCTAAGGATGTTGATGTAATGCAATAAAAAATTCTATAGATGCTCTTTATGTTTTGATTTCCAAATGCTTTTGAATGATCTTTCAATAATAATAACATTGGAAGTTGCCTATAAAAAAATTATCAAAGTGGCCCAACACAAGGTATTTGGTGTATATACTAATGGGGTAATGTTAGAATTTCCAAAAGATTAACTCAAGAACAAGAGATGTAGAAATTAAATTAGGTGGACTAGTCAATCCATCGATAGGATCATGCTCTACAACCTAGTCCAAGTTAGCAAGACACCTAAGGAATCAAAATAGGCTTGACTACTTGGTGGTGGGTGAGGAGATTTTAACAAAGAGATTCCAACATTGGGATCAATTTGTGTGCCAAAAAATTCAAGTAGTACATGGTATGCACTTCTATCCCTTGCACTTGTATAATACAAGACTTTCTAATTTTAGGGAAATAAAACACTCCCTACATAAACATACAATGTAAATAAATATAAATTAAAAATAATAACCAAAGTCCCTTAAATAAGAGAGCTAAGTCAAAAATGCATACTTGATCAAATATAAAACATGAATAAAATCACTAAAATGAAATGTGGACCTTGATGTCAAAGAGGAGATTGAATTGAATGCATGTGATAGAGATTTGTTATCTAATTTTTGAAACTAGATCTGAGACAAGTGAATTGAGATGACTAGGTTCTATGAAAATTGTTGTGTGTGAACTTGGATCAAATCTGCACCTACGACCCTTGGCCCTAAATGTATATTTCTAATATGGAATCTACAAATATGAAATTTTGATGTGGCTTTAAATCTATGGTCCTCAAAATTGGGTACCTATAGTAAATATTTGTTTGATATTTGTTCCTACAAATGAAAATTTTGGTGGTGTTGAGAAATACTACTAGAAATATTATGCTAAGATGGGAAATCAAAATGTTCCTTCCTTGCACCTTAGTCAAGTATTTCCAATTAATTCAACAATTTTTATCAAACTAGAAGATGATAAGCAACAAATGGAAGTGATGTTGCCAATATGATTTTGTGATTCAAGACTTTGATGTAATGAGGTGTGATGCAATGGATTTCAAAGTGACCTAGTGCAAAAGGTAGGGTTTCTCTATTTGTTGATGTTAGAATTGATGCAATTGATGTGACTCATGCTAGTGGCTTAGATGTGGTTGTAAAGTGATCCTTCATGATAGTGTCCATGGAAAATTCATGGAATTCAAGTGGATGGTTGGAATGATCTCTAGGGTTGATTTCCTTTTATACTTGTCTTAGAAGTGCACAATGTAAAGGTTTTTGCATGAGAATTAGTGAATAATGGCTAGTTGAGACTAAGTCGATTATTCCTATTATGAAATTTACATTTTAAAAATAAAGTCGCATCTACCAACTCAAGAACCTAGTAGATGAACTTGTATTCTAGAATATAGAAATGGTCTAAGTAGGAATTAGATAATGTTTGTAAATGTGTTCAATTGAGTTTGGGATTAATGAAAGTGTCAAATTAGTCAAAATATTATGCTAAAGTAGCATACTTAGGACACCCACACAAATTGGTGTACAATAAAATGTAAAAGAAAAAGGAATACACCTTTTACTGTTGGCATAATGTTGTCATTGATGTCAAAAAATGTCATTGATGGCAAAGGACAGATCAGTGGTAACCCTAGATGTTATTGTGCTCAGTGGATTAGTAATTGGAAGAGATGGTGCAAAATGATGAAGAGAAGAGCATGTATTTGCAAATGTTGCAAAGTTGCTCAAATGCTACAATGTTGTCATGCAATATTGCCTTAAGGTTGCAGAAGCCAATTTCGGAGGTCTACAAAGGACTCTGATTGTAGATTCATCATGTTTTTTTCAAGAGGATTTGATTGGTCTAGTCCACATGATTAGATGATGTCAAAATACTCATGAAGGATTTATTTATGCTTTTGGTCTGGTTTAGGTTTTATTGTTAAACCCTTGTTAATTTAATATTGTAGCTTGGACAGTTGTTTCTCCAATTCCAAGAATTAGCATTTAATTCTTGAGACTTCTAGATAGAAGTTAGTTAGGTCTAGATATTTAATTATTTAATTAAATAATTGATTCCTCTAGAGACTTCTAGAAACCAATTAGTTAGGGTTTATTAGAGTCTAATTAATCTTAGCCATTGATTGAGATTAAATCTTGGCCATTGGTTTTCCAATGAGAATAGTTTAAAAGGGGGTCATTGGACATTTGGAGAACACAGACTGATAGACACAAGTTGGAGAAATATTTGCAGTGATAGCAAATAGTCTTGCAGTGATAGCAAGGACGCAGTGATAGTGTTAGAGGCAGCAGTGGTGGAATTTCAGCAGGAGAAATTGAGAGAAGAATTTCTGGTGAAGAATATTGCCGGAGCTTTGTCAGTGAGAGGCAATCAGTTTCTTTTGTATCTCTTAATTTGCTGAAGATTAATATAATTCCTCATCTGCAGTACTGGTTTTCCCTCCGGGGTTTTTCCAGGGACAGTTTGTCCAAAAATATTGTGTTTATTAGTTTGCATGTTTTCTTCTCTATTCCTGTGAGTTTTATTTGTGAAGTTGCAGTTGTATTATTTTTCAGTATTTGCTGTGAATTAATTTTTCGGTAGTCAAATAATCTTTATAGATAGGAGATTAATAATCAGTAACTGCAATAGATTTTTCACATGGTATCAGAGCAGATCTAAGGGCAGAAAGAGCTTAGCGCAGGCACAGGAAGAAAAGGAAAATAGAGGGTTTATAAAACCCAATTCTACCTCTTCAGTATTATTATTTTTGTTATTACTATTTTTTGTTTGAGATGGCCTCAACAGGTTTAAGAGATCAGGACAGATTGGATGGAGCCTCAAATTTTGGTGTCTGGAAAGCCAAAATTTCTTTATTGCTGGAAGAGAATGGTATCAAGGAATATGTTACCAGTGTCGTAGCTGTACCCACAGATCCAGCACAGTTCTTAGCATATAAGAAGGAAGATGCCAAGGCAAGGAGGTTGATTCTTGATGGTGTTAAGGATCATATTGTTCCACATATCGTAGAGTTGGATACAGCGAAGATGATGTGGGACACCATTTTGAATCTATACCAGATTGCTACCACTAACAAGAAGTTGATTCTCAAAGAAAAGTTGAGGAACACCAGGATGAACAAGGGAGAGGACATTACAAGTTACCTCACCAGACTTAGACTTGTCAAGGATGAGTTGGCAGCTATTAGAGATAAACCAGATGATGACAAGCTAGTACGAATAGCCCTAAATGGGTTTACTAAGCAGTGGGATGTCTTTGTTCAAGTTATTAATGGACGAGACACCTTACCGAGTTGGGATCGACTATGGAATGACTTCACTCAGGAGGAGCTTAGACTAAGCCTTGTCAATGGTGCCGACAGTAAGAGTCAGAAAAGTGAGGTAGAACAAGAAAACATTGCCCTAGCAGGAAAAGGTAAAGCAAAGAAGGGGTCTAGCAAAGGATCAAATCCTAAAGGCGAGAAGAAGAAGGACTTGTCTAAAGTCAAGTGCTACGGTTGTCACGAGTTTGGCCACTATGTTAGCAATTGCCCACAAAAGAAGAAAGGCAAGAAGCAGACGGCAGCTTCAACAAGTGCAGATGAGCTCTCTAGCAGAATGGAAGATGAGTTTGCACTCATAGCTTGTATGGTTAGCTCAACCTCATAGGGTGTTTGGTATATAAACAGTGGGGCGTCATTTCATATGATAGGAGTTAGAGAATACTTCTCTAGTTATAAGGAGGAGGACATCAAAATCCAGATTTCTATGGGGAACATGTCCAAACTAAATCCAATTGGAAAAGGGACTATTCTATTTCAGAGGGAGAATGGCAAGCCGATTCCCATTCATGATGCGTTGCATGTGCCAGGCTTGGGTATGAATCTTATTTCCGTATTTTTCCTTCAGGATAAAGGCTACAATGTACTCTTTAGAGGGGAAAATGTGTTAATCAAGCACAAGGATTGGAAATCACCCATAGCTATTGGAGTTAGGAGCGGTTGACTTTACAAGTTGCAGTTTGATACTCATAAGGCACTGATGAGCAGCGGAAATTATAGAGATCAAGGAGAGCTATGGCATAGGAGGATGGGCCATATACATCATGGAGCACTCAAATTGCTTCGTGAGACAGTGACAGGTGTTCCAGAGGTGAGCACAGAGCATGATGATGATGTGTTGGGGAAGTTTGTGAAAGCAGCTTTTTCAAGGAGTGACACCAGATCCAAGGGTGTTCTTGATCTAGTACATTCAGATATATGTGGACCAATGTCGACGAAATCTCTCAGAGGATACGAGTACTTTGTTACTTTTATTGATGATTTCTCCAGGAAGACTTGGATATACTTCTTGAAGACCAAGGATGAGGTTTTCAGTCGCTTCCAAGAGTTCAAAGCTCTTGTGGAGAATTCGACAGGTAGAAAGATAAAGGTTATTCGGTTAGACAATGGAGGCGAGTACAAAGGGAAAGAGTTCCAGGAGTTTTGTACCAGGGAAGGAATCAAGAGAGAGTGGATTGTTCCTTACAACCCACAACAGAATGGAGTTGCTAAAAGAAAGAATCGGTCTATATCAGAGGCGGCAAGGGCTATGTTGTATGACCAGGATATGCCACGTTACTTATGGGCAGAGGCATGCAATACAATAGTATACATACAAAACAGGGTTCCACATAAGGTATTGGGCAAGATGACACCAGAGGAGGCGTTCTCAGGGAAGAAGCCAGATGTTAGCCACTTCAAGATATTTGGGAGTTTGGCATATTGTCACATTCCAGGTGCTACACGTTCCAAGTTAGATCAAACTGCAGAGAGAGGATACTTTGTGGGGTACAACAAGACCTCAAAGGCATATCGGATATTTATTCTAGGGGCCAGGAGGATTATAGTTAGGCATGATGTCAAGTTCATGGAGGACAAGGCATTTAGAAGGTCCAGAGATTTGCCAGCAGATGATCAGAGTGAGCAGCCAATAGAAGCTCCAAGGATTGAGCAATCAGATCAGGGATAGCGAAGCTCGAGTACAGTGACTAGTACAAGCACAGGCTCAGGTGCTGAGAGTTCACAGAATATGGAGCAACATATGCAGCAGATCCAAGAGATGCATCAGGAACACATGGGGGTTGATATTTCATCCTCTACAGCTGGTAGTAGTAACCAACAAGATACTTAGGAGTTTGTGGGAGCTCCTAGGACGAGTAGTAGGCAGCGGAGACAACCAGCTAGGTATAATGACTATATGGCTTTAGTTAGTCAGTTGGTAGATAGTGAGCCTTCCAGTTATCAGGAGGCCGCACAACAGCAAGTGTGGCGAGATGCGATGGTTGAGGAATATACCTCAATAGTGCAGATCGATGTGTGGGAGGTTGTGCCTAGACCGACAGATAGGGCAGTGGTTGGATCTCACTGGATATATAAGATCAAGCACGATGCAGATGGTAGCATTGAGAAATACAAGGCAAGGTTTGTGGCCAAGGGTTTCTCTCAGAAGGAGGGAATAGACTATGAGGAGACATTCGCTCCAGTGGCCAGGTATACTTCTATACGAGCTATGATCTCTCTTGCAGCACAGATGGGATGGCAGATCCATCAAATGGATGTCAAGACAGCGTTTCTTAATTGTGAATTGAAAGAGGAAGTATACATAGAACAACCAGAGGGCTTTGTAGCACACAACAGTGAAACCCACATGTGCAGATTGAAGAGAGCTTTGTACGGACTCAAGCAAGCTCCCAGGGCATGGTATGAGCGCATTGATGAATACTTGCAGGGATTGGGCTTTGTGAAGAGTGAGGCAGATGCTAATCTCTACTACTTGGTAGTTGGAGGTGAGATTCTCATTCTTGTTCTATATGTGGACGACTTGTTTCTAACAGGTTCACTGGGGTTCATAGAGGAGTGCAAGAGGGACCTTGCAACAGAGTTCGAGATGAAGGATTTGGGGCTTATGCACTACTTTCTAGGCATGGGGGTATGGCAGACAGATGGTGTGATTTTCCTTGGTCAAGGGAAATACTGCATTGAAATCTTGAGGAGGTTTGAGATGGAGGATTGCAAAGCCATGTCTACTCCTATGATCACGAATTGGAAGAAGGTAGACTCATCCAGGGAGAAGGATGTAGACCCCACCTTATACAGACAGTTGATTGGGTCTCTCATGTATTTGGTCAACACCAGACCAGATATATCCTTTGCAGTAAATTCTCTTAGTCAGTTCATGGTTGAGCCGAAGAGAATGCATTGGATAGCGGCAAAGCATGTGTTGCGGTATTTGCGTGGTACAATCGAGTATGGGATCAAATATACTCGAGGTGATGGTATCAAGTTGATAGGCTATACTGACGCAAATTGGGCAGGCAATACAATGGACAGGAAAAGCACTTCAGGGTGTTGCTTTAGCTTGGGATCAGGAGTTGTCTCTTGGTACAGCAGGAAGCAGAAGTCCGTGGCCCTGAGTTCTGCAGAGGCAGAATACATAGCAGCTAGCATGGCGACATGTGAGGCGATATGGCTTCGAAATTTGCTGGTAGCCTTGTTAGGTCAGAAGGTTGAGACTACAGTGATACACTATGACAATCAGAGTTGCATCAAGTTGTCTGAAAATCCGGTGTTTCATGATAGGTCTAAGCATATAGACATCAGGTATCATTTCATCAGGGATTGTGTACAACGGGGGATTATTCAGCTACAGTATATACTTACAGATCAGCAGGTAGCAGACATTATGACAAAGGCATTGGGGAAGGCGAAATTCATCTTCTTCAGAGATATGTTGGGTGTTATGCAGAACACCTTCCTCGCTAAGAGGGAGTGTTAATTTAATATTGTAGCTCAGACAATTGTTTCTCCAATTCCAAGAATTAGCATTTAATTCTTGAGACTTCTAGATAGAAGTTAGTTAGGTCTAGATATTTAATTATTTATTAAATAATTGATTCCTCTAGAGACTTCTAGAAACCAATTAGTTAGGGTTTGTTAGAGTCTAATTAATCTTAGCCATTGATTGAGATTAAATCTTGGCCATTGGTTTTCCAATGAGAATAGTTTAAAAGGGGTTCATTGGACATTTGGAGAACACAGACTGATAGACACAAGTTGGAGAAATATTTGCAGTGATAGCAAATAGTTTTGCAGTGATAGGAAGGACGCAGTGATAGCGTTGGAGGCAGCAGCAGTGGAATTTCAGTAGGAGAAATTGAGAGAAGAATTTTCAATGAAGAATATTGCCGGAGCTTTGTCAGTGAGAGGCAAGCAGTTTCTTTTGTATCTCTTGATTTGCTGAAGATTAATATAATTCCTCATATGCAGTACTGGTTTTCCCTCTGGGGTTTTTCCAAGGACAATTTGTCCAAAAATGTTGCGTTTATTAGTTTGCATGTTTTCTTCTCTATTCCTGTGACTTTTATTTGTGAAGTTGCAGTTGTATTATTTTTCAGTATTTGCTGTGAATTAATTTTTCGGCAGTCAAATAATCTTTATAGATAGGAGATTAATAATCAGTAACTGCAAACAACCCTAATGTCTAGCAGTCATGGCACTGAACAGATTTTCTATTTTGATGTTGAATGGTTATCGGCTGTCACAGATCACATAAGTTATAACTTGTCTTTAAAATTGTTTAGTGACCGGCCTCCTTACCTAGCATTTTCAATTGATGGTGTTTGTGTGTATCACAACCTCCCTTCACATTGCTATTTGCACTCTTAACGACTAAGTCTTAACCGTGATATATTGTGTGCCCACGATGAAGATTAATAGTATACATTCATGGGTGAAGATCGAACGACTACCGCTTAAGTCCTTCGCATCACATTTTGGGAATTCACTGGCAAGTGTGTTTGCATGGTATGTGATCAATGGCTGACATTTAATGGACAATATCTAATGGCTATCAATGATGAAGCTTGATCAATACTTGTGATCAAGCCTATCAGATCAAATGGTGCCCACCAGCCCATAGCTTGAATGGTGGGTCTGTGTCTAGCCCAACGAGATAGCAAGCTAAGGACACATGCACTGAGGGTCCAAATCAAAGATAGGCTCAGCTAGTGGAAGATGACATCATCATGGACAGGTGGAGAGTTATGATTGCATCGCATGTGTTCTTCACATCATGATTTATATGTTCACTGGCTAAGGAATTTGGCAATGTTAATGCAGCATACAATCTGGGTATTTGATCATATTTATTAATTAATTACAAATAAAGATACAATGTATTCTTTATTTTTAATTAATTAATAAATACAGTCAAATGATCAGATTGTATGCTACATAGACATTTTGAAGGAATTTGGGCTATGTGTGATCAATGACAACGATCAAATTTGGTTGATCAAATGGTGCTCGCCAGCCCACGAAGTATGTGGTGGGGTCCTCGTCTGACCCAAATAGATAGCGGGCTAAGGACACATGTCCAGTGGGACCCAACAATAAGCAGAGATCAATGGCTTAGATTTCAATGAAGACAATTGGACAATGATTGCTATATCCTTTCACATCGTTGAAATGGAAGTCAAAGACCAATGTAAAGTAGCGATACATTATGTGAATGTGATGGGAGTTTAACGGCCAAGATCATTTGGCGAAGATCAAATGGATATCGCTAAGGTACTTCACATCGCGAAAATGAAAAGCAATGCCCCTGTCAAAGGAGAGATATGTTATGAGGATGCAACATATGGCAAAGATTAAGAGTCAAAGATTTGTCGATGATCGCAATATCTCTTCACATCATGGATTTGATTTTGGTGCCCTAAGTAAAAATGTGATACACTTAAGTGAAGCGATATTCATGAGACAAGAGATTGACGACAGTAGTTTAAATGAAGATAATCTAATGGCCATCTTTTAAAGTTATAGCTATGAACAAAGATCATTGGATCATGGCGCGAAGGTTTGAGATTGATGGCTTGTATTCAAATATTTGATTTTGCAACGGGTATGATTGTGTGAACTAGGGTTTCGATGAAATTGACTCTGTGAATAAATTCAATTGGTTGAACCACCTCAACTATCAGTTTTTATTGGTGATGAAATAAACAATTGGTGACATGATTATGTAGGCGATAGAAAATTAGATCCAAATCAGATATAGGGAATATGAATTAAATGAAATTGAAACCATAGATTTGATGATATGATTCACAGAGCGACGACATAGCTTAAAAAAATGATCAAGATCAAAATTAGATTACATAATTAGGAGAATGCATTTAATGTAATTCTAGGTTTAAGGTTTTGCAGACTGCCATACTCAATGAATCAGATTTAAATTTTTTGATGGAATATGGCTTGAAATAATTATTGCAAGTTAGTGGAAGTATGCAATATAAGACAATTAGAATTATCTCAGTGTAGTGTGTTAGGCATGTAGCAGAGAGTGAGGGTGTGCATAATGCACTTCTGAAGATTGAGTGAAACCCAAACAAAATAAAGATCATTACAAGGGTTAACATTCAAGGTGTAGAGAAGAGCATAAGAGATAGAATAAGGTGCAGAGCAGAGAGTGAGTTACAAAGATTGCAACATATATATGTGTAGTTGCAAATTAAGTTGCAACATTGAATTGTGTGCAATATAAAAAATTGTAATATCTTGAATTGTAAATTTGATTGGTGGGTGTCATTAGATATCTGGGTAGGTGCTCAGATTAGGGAGTGGGTGCTTCTTTGGAGTGGGTGCTCCTAAGCCAGGGGATTGGTGTCTCCTTAGGGTTGGTGCCCTTAAATATTGTAAACATAAGATTTGATTGTGACGCTAGATTTGAGTAGTAGACTCTTGAGAAACTTTTGTCACTATGATTTTTCCGATCTTGGGTTTTCCATGTATATCCTATGTTATGAGTTTTTGTGTATGTATGTTTATCTCTCTCTATGTTTAGTAAATTTGCATAAAGGGCTAAAAGGAACTAGTTTCAATTGATCTACTGATTCACCTCTCAACAAATTTTTGTATTCCAACAATTGATATTAGAGCCCTAGGTTCCCTAGGAGAAGGTTAATCAGCTTGGGTAGATCTTATATAAGTGAACACAATGGGCAGTCAGGAAGGCTCTTCTACAAACAAGGCACCTAGTTTTGATGGATTAGATTATGCTTTATGGAGCATAATGATGGAGGCATAGTTGGGATCCCTAGGATTTGATGTTTGGATGTTTGTCAAGAATGGATACACTATTCCTGATACTCCTCCTACTAATGTTGTAGCAAATAAAGATCATGAGGGTTAGTGCAGGATCATGAGGGGCCAAACTAGGCCTCTAGGTGGCAATGAGATTTAGAAAAACAAAGTTACACAACTTGACATAAAAATTTGAATAGGTTATTAACATAATTTGAAAAATATGTAAGAACATAATTTGTATCAAATTGAATGTAGTTTCTAAGCTACTAGTCCTTTTTTGGAAAAAAAGTAACTCTATTTGATAAAAATTTTAAATCTCAATGCAATACTACTAAATTTTCAGGAAAAAATTAAAAAACAAGTGTTTGTCCGACCACCCTCATGATGAGAACAAATAAATATTTTTTTCCAAATCTTTCAATATAAGTAGAGGACACATGCCCGGATGTGATGCATTTTTTTTTGTATTTTTTGCAAGTAAATAATTAGTTATGAATTTTCTAGTAGGAATTTTTTAAAATATTAAAAACCATTTGTCCAACCACCCTAACTTCAAGGTCAAAAAATTATGAAATTCATTTTTTTTTTAAACAATAGTTTGTGAAGCATAGTGTGTGGTGCATCTTTCGGATTCAAAAATTCTAAAACCATTTAAAAGTTATAGACATTTTTCAATAAGCCTATCAATCAGGACTTTACATAGTGCATGTAGAAAATCAATTATAATTATCTATTAAATTCAAAATAAAGCATATCTTATATCGGTAATGTTGTCAATTTGTTGAACAAACCATTTTTGTTTCATCAAAATCAAAAGAAAAAAAAAGCCATCAACACGAACGATGAAGTCCGAAAAATTCTTAGAACTCCTGTAAACATGTTGGGGATGTTGACTTTTAGGCTTGGTAGTCCCCAAGCCAAGTACCGAAGCAAAATGGATATTTGATATAAACAGATATTCGTTTTGACCAAATCAAATATCCGATATGAAACAAACATCCATTAATGCCAAAAAAAATAATGGATATCTGTTATTTTGTAACAAATATTCCTTTATTGACACATTCTTATAAATATTTTTATATATTTTATATTAGGTTATATAATATATTAATATATATTTATATATTAATAATATTTAATATTTAATATTTAAAATAATATTAATATATTATATTATTTTATAACATTATAATACTAAATTATTTATTTTATATTATAAATTATATATAATATGTATAATCTATACATATTCATAATTTACATAGAACAAAATAGGTACCCGTTTTATCCATAACAGATATTTGTTATGTAACAAAACAAATATTTGGTATGCTTAAGTAATGGATATTGGTTACTTGCAGCCCGAAACAAACCCCCTGGTGTCTTAAAACATAGGGTGTATGTAGTCTAAAAAATGGATATCCATTACTTCAAAACGAATATCCATTTGTAATAAATTCAAATCTATTGAAGCTTTTCCCTATGCATACAATATATTTTATTGAAAGGTGGAAAATTAGTGTTGCTTATGGTTTAGGACATAGGACAACAATCTTCACTCTCTCTCTCATTCAAGAACAAACCCTAGAGATCTCAATGCAAAGGAGAAATAAATCTTGCAATGGGGTTGACCTAAGGACTAAATGTAAACTAATGAGGGGTTCACCACCAAGCTATGGCTTGGAAAGATAAATGCAATGTAAATCAAAATGCTTAACCCTAATTCAATGCAATCTTTCACTAAATGATCTAGAAATGCAAATAAAACAAAACAATTTAAGCTACAAGATGAAATGTGTGCAATTGGAAACTTGAAGGTGGTTGAATGGAGATCTAAAATGCTATTTTTTTTGGAATTTCGACCTACTAGGACTCATACACCAATCTGGGCGAATCAGTCCCAAATTTGGGTTTCTACACAGTAACAAGTTTCTAGAAAAAGGGTATCTAAATCTGCAAAAATCTTGAAAAACACCTATAGTGGAACTCATTCGCCACTTTTGGCGAATCAATCCCATTACACTTTTTCAAGAATTCAAAGTTCGGATCTGCACTTTAACACCTGCTCTTTTATTCCAAAATGATTTTTGGATCTGAATCTATGAAAAGACCCGCAAAACAGAATATAAACTTGATTTGCTTATGAGGGGCTTGCCTCGGTCAAACCCCTAGTTTGGTAATTAAACCTTGATAAAAATAATGAAATGTGCATGTAAATAGGAATGCAAACCCTAACCTTAAATGTGTCTAAGATTAAGAAACTTGAAATGCAATGCAACCCTGTTCTAATGTGTAAGAATGAGATGCATGAATGGGGATGACCTCACAGTGCAACGACAAGTTGCAAGTAGTAGTAAATCTATTGTCCAATGTTCAAATCCCATCGGTGGATGGTGGGATGAACACTCGTTGATCGTTGGCCAAGGACTGTGCTCAAAGGACGAAGGACGAAAGTTGAATGCATGGTAGAGAGAGGGAGATATGTGCAAATGGTGGAAGCGATCAATGCTCGGGGAGGTATGGATGAACGATGGATGAAGTTGGTGAGTGTCTCTGTGGGGTCAGTGAAGGGTGCTCAGTGGCTATAGATAGGTGATTGAGGTGTTGGTTGGGAGTTCCACGGGAACAGGAGGAGGATGAAAGTTTGGGTGAGCCACAAGGTGATAGCAGGAGGGAGATAGATGGAGGGGAGATATGGAGGAGAGGAGATAGAGAGGAGGAGAGGAGTGAAGATGAAGATGATGTGGAGAGGAGTGGAGATGGAGGAGATGGAGGAGGAAGATAGGAGAATAATCAGAGGAGGAAAGGAGGAGGATAGAAGGAGGAGAGGTGGAGGAGAGTAGGATAAGAGGAAGAGATGGAGGAGACGAGGAGGAAGAAATGATGGGGATGAGGCCCCTCGAATGTGGCCTCACTGGTTCAAAACTCCAGTAAAAAGTGTTTACCTACCAAAAAAAAGAAAAAAAGAATGAGATGCATGAATGAAATATGACAATAGATGACTCACTTTGAGAGATCTCTAATCACCCAAATGAGCCTCAATAATTCTTGTACCTTCCTTAGGTTGAATGTAGAGTGATAATGGAGGATGGAATCACTCAGGAAATAAGTCATTAGGCTTGGCATGATGGCTAGTTGCATCTCCCCAACCTATAATCCATCATGGTTCACCATAGACAACCATGATCAACCCTTGACAATGCTAGATCTTCAATGAAAGTGAGCTGGAAGACCTACAAAAAAACTTTAATACTACTTCAAAGCTTCAACTTTTTTGATTACTTTCTCTTGAATGCTCTTGTGAAGAATTCTTGAAGACTCTTGAATGCTTGGATCTTGAAATTGCTTTGAAAATGCTTGCTTAGATTGCTTAGATGAAATAATGACGTAGAAGCTTTCATGTATAGGCATTAACACCTAATTTACCATTATTTAGATCTCAAAAGCCGACATCAATCAAAAATTTGAATTTAAAAGGTGTTTTTCTCGCCCAAACCCTAAAAAATCCCCAAATGGGATTCATTCGCCACTTCTAGCGAATGGGTTCCACCCTAGATTTTTGGGTTTTTGGAATTTTTGATGTTTTGATGATTTTTTTAAGTTATTAGCTGAAAAAAGCATCGAGATCCAAAATAACGAGTCTTAGGGGACTATTAATGAAGATTTTAAAGGGTATTTAATGCAAGGGTGCCAAAATAGGTCCAAATTAAGTATGAAATTGCCTCGCTTTCAAGAGTGTATAATTTTCTACACTACATTTAGCCCCCACTTTAGCGCCCATATGACTCTACGTGCATATGCAAGCTAAAGGAATAAAAAATAATCTCTGCTTCATACAAGGATACATATTTGAGTTCATTCACAACATGGGAAAATGAAGCCCCCACTGTAGCTATCTGCAAAACCACAATGTTAGGAACCACATCCTGCAACATGAATTCATTAGTTGTCCACAAATCCTCTTATCTAACTTCTTCTAGAAAAAAAATTTGAGGGTAGATGTATGTCCCCTCTTGATTCTGCTTGCTTTACAGGGGTGGAATCAAGGTAGTAGTCTAACCACATCGAATAGCTTAATTCATATCATAGGGTATTTCCAAGTACCATACTACATGATGATAGACATTTGATGAGGATGGGAGTGGAATCATGATTCCAACACAACAAATGACATTGGAAAATGAGCTCTCTAGCACCCATTATGTTGGTCTAAGTGAAAGGCACTTTTTAACCCTAATATAGTAAAAACCCTAATTTTCAACATATATAAGAGTAAAAAGAAGTAATTTCTAACTATTTTTCCTTTTACTTGCTTGTAGCTTGAGTTTGGTGAAGAGTGATTGAAGATGTCGAGATGACAATATTACAAGCCTCTGAGACTAGATGCCTTACTATAGAAACGAAAAATATACAGTTTGATCTTGTGCACCTAATCATGATCTTACTAACACTAGTTCGTCCTGAATCATCTCCTTTACTAATCAATTTAATTGGATAATCTTTATTCAATTAAATTTATCATATTTCATCTCTTAATTAAATAAATCAAATTTATCTAATTAAGTCATCATATCCTATTAATTAAATAAAACATTTTATTTAATTAATCTGATAGTCCCTCTTTTAATTAAATAATTCACTTTATTTAATTAGTCTCTAATGTCATATCCTTTAAATTAAATAAATTAATCTTTATTTGATTTAATCTAAAACCACCCTCTTTAATTAAATAGATCAAACTTTATTTAATTAAATCTAAATTCATATTCCTCTCAATTAGATTTATTTGAATCCTAAAATCTAAATCAAATTGTCAAATGAGCTAATTTCTATCTAAATTAATCAAATCTTGATTAATCCTAATCCTAATCCATCAAATCCTCTAGATTTTGCAACTTGCACAATAAATAATTTTATTTGATTTATAAATTCTTTTATTTTCTCTCAACTTGGCATCAATGAGGGAATATTCCTCAAATTCAAAAATCCCTCTAAAAGGGATGAGTACATCCAACAAGGCATTAAAGGCGTCTTACATGTCCTTTGCCTTGAGCCAAGTGGAATTTACTCCCTTCCTCTCTCCCTCCAACTTATCATTTCACAAATTTCAAATTCCACCTAACCATATTTATGTGCACATTCATCAAAATGTGCTCATTCCTCCTCCAATCACATGTGGACAAGTGGCCTTCTTTCATTGGTTGGTCTTTTGTCTCACATTCATCCATTTTTCCTCTTCCTCCATAATTATCTTCTATTTATAGGAGACTCTCATTTGAATCTAGGATCCATCAACTAAGAGCATAATCGCTATAGGCATTTAGCATTTGAGTTCATAACATTTCATATTTTGCAATCAATTTAGCTAGGTTATTGACAAATTTCACCAAGGAAGCACAATCATCACAAAAGATCATCACTTTATATCAAGGAATTGGGAAAGGGCCATTTTCCACATCAAAATGGCACCAATTCCCCCATGGGATGCTAGTTTGATTGTTTAGAATAGGATTTCATAGCTTTCATTTGTTATTTTTAGTTTGTTTTCTTGTTCTTCACATTCAAATGAATTTCAGGGGGAATGTTGCTTCTAACTTCCATAATGAGTTAATTATATGTTTGTTCTTTGTGTTTGTGTAGGTCTAGGATCACCATTCACATTTTGGCACTAGAAGGAGGGCAAATCTAAAAAAAATTAACACGTTTTTCTAAAAGTTCCATGATTTTTTGTTGAGTTTTGTGTCTACAAGAAACTCCACCACTATTAGTCCAACATTGCAATATAGCGACGCTGAAAACTCCAAACTACGTCGTTGAAGTCTTCCCACCCAGAAAATTTGAATTTCAAACTCCAACACTGGGCATTCAAATTCCAAACTCTGTTGCTGGTTCAAATAGCACCACAATCGTGCTCACTGTTTTTGTGCAGAGCATCGCTATCAGTCCCAGCGGCACTATATAGTGCCACTGACTTTCTCAAACTATGTCGCAATCACAGATTGCACCACTATGGTTGGGTAAAAGGAAATTTTTAGATTATTTTCAACATGTGTTTTTTTCATTTTGGTTGTTTTTGACTTCTAACTGGTTTTTTGCCTCTATTTCTACAATATTAACCAGTTTTTGTAGGTCGGTTTGATCAAAAGTGAAGGACGGAGACAAAGACCAAGATTTCTCTATGGCATCATCATATCATTGTATCATGTGTTTTTAAACACTTTAGGGAGAAATTATAATCCCTTTTCTAAGGATTTGTCATCTTCTTGCTTTTTAGGACTCAATAAATTTCATTTGGACTTAAAAAGAACAAAAAAAAGGGATTAAAAAGAACCATAGGTAGCTTACTAGATTTTGTTTTGGATTTAATAAGTGAACAAAAAATCTCACACTTCAAAGTTGGTGCTTAAAAAGAATTCATATCAGTGCTTTATGGTTAAAAAGAACATGCGTACCCTTTGTTTTGTAATCTCTTTTACAAGTTAATATCCTTTAAAAAGATGTATGCACTTCTCTCGCACTTCATAGCAATCTTGAGAATCAAAAGCATTTTTTGGGATATTAAGTTGTGTAAGTGATTACCTCCACATTTCAATTTGGGTTCCTAAAATTGAACAAAATCTTGCTAGTGAGTGGAGTATATCGCAAGTGTCTTTATTTGTTTCTCTACAAAGATTGATCGAACTTCAAATATGCTTACTCACTTTTGTTTAAATCCTTAGAGGGCCTGCCTTAGTGGGAAAAATTACTCACCCCAAGGGAATGACCCAACCGGTAACACGCTAAAGCCAAGAGACTTCCAACTGTTATATAAGTGTGGGTACTTGAGGAAAGTTCAAGTATCACGAGGATTGTTCCGACAAGAAGGGCAACAATGGTCTCTTGCTGTATGGATGATCCCCCAAGAACGAAATGCCTACATTAAAACCTTTTGTTTAGAAGGTCCAAATCCTTAAATTTATTTATTGATGCAAGAATGATCGTTTTGAAGCCATCCCACATTTTTTATGGCTCTTGGTAGAGATGAGAAGTATGCCACGGGAGTTTCATGGGTACTGATGCTTGGCTGACCCAAGAAGCAAGTGCACTGTAAGGGGGAGCCTGTGTGGTCAAGCATCTAATCATCCGCTAAGGGTAAGCATAGCTGGATTATCCAAGTGGGAACTCAACAAATATTGCCTCATTTCATCCTAGGATTGTGTATCACTTTGGAATAAAAATACTTTGCTTGGATCTAAAACGCTTGAAAACAAACACTCAACAAATCCTCAAAATTTCAAACCCTTTAGGGGGAACAAATAGCTTTGACAAATCCAAGTGCTCTTGCTTGCCCTAGGGATTTCATCCTTAGAGGCTTCTAAGTATTCGGATTTACATCATAATTTGTTCTCACTAAAGCCAACATTAGGGAACTATTGCCTTGATTTCCTTGATTCCACATAATGGACTTTGTGGGATGAAAAGAAGTTAGGACATTAGACATCTAGTTTGGAAAACCTAATCAAGAATTGTTTGTGGTAAAAGGAAGTCATTAAGAAAATCTAAGAAACAATTGAACCCCACACATGTTCTCTTCCAAATGATTTCCCGAAAGATCAAAATCTGAAAACCAAAGTCCAAAGGTCTTAGTCAAAAGACTCACAAGAAACGTTTGTCTATGCTTTACGAATTTAGAGAAAAATTGACTTTCAACTTTTACAAATGTGCATCAAAGAATAATCCAAATTTGTATGAATTTTATTGCCAACAAAATCTAAGTCTCTTTCAAAAGTTTTCATTTCTCACATAGGAAGTACCAAGCATGTTCTTCAATACCGAGGTCTTGTAGAAAGGAGTTATATCTAGGTCTAATCTAGGATCAAAGTCAACATTCTCATCCATCCCTTAAAAATCAATCAAAATCATCTCACCAACAACTCTTGGAAATTTTGAAAAAATCATTCATGCTAGACTTTTGGCAAATCCAAATCATCTTGTTTGATTAGATGTGTGTAGATGAATCCTTCTCCACATATTTAGCCAAATTATCAATCCTTGTGAACAAGTCTACCCCTTGATAACATAACATCCAACATCTTAGGGTTTATAAGTTCATTATTTGAAATCCAAAGGCAAATCAAACCAAAATCATCTTGTTTGACTAGGGGTGTATAGATGAATCCTTCTTTACACACTTATTCAAATTATCATCTTGTGTGTAAATCTACTCTAGGACAACATCCAACCTCTTAGAGTTTACGAGTTCACTATCCAAACCAAATCCAATCAAGACAAAGTCAAGATCAAACCAAACCAAATCAAATCAAATCAAAATCTAAAAAGTACCAAAGTCTAGTTTCCCCTTCAAGATTACTCAAGAGTTCAATCATTCACATCATCCGCCTTTCCATTATCTCATCATCACCCTTTGATCCTTAATCATCCTAGTTTTTTCTCTTTCATATCTAAAGTTAGATCAATCTAAAGAATTAGAGGTTCATCTCACACATTCTTGAAAATTGATCCCTATTTTATGGTGCAAACTAGATCGCAACACAAGAAGAACATGGAAACCAACAAAGAAACATCAAATTTGAGTGACTTGAGCCAAACCACTCCTGAAATGAATCCCATTGGATCGAGAAATCCCCCAACCAATCTTCCCTTATCATCACAAAATCCTCAAGAGGAAGGTCAAGTGGAAGACATCACCAATAATGTCTTAGGGATGACACAAGATGAAATCCTTGAAATGGTTCAAAATCCCGAGACTCATAGAATTTTCAATACCATGATGAGGCTAAATCCCTTCCAATACATTCTTGAATTGGAAATAGAAGGGGCTAAACTCCCTTCCGATTTTGATGTAAGCACTATTGTGGAGAAGCCTCTTGGGATCATGCCTCCAATCTCACCCACGCCTCCATTTGAAAGCATCACACAAAGCATCCCACAAATCACATCATCCATTGCTCCAACTTAGCCAATTTTCAACAAGGGAAGCTCATTGCTTCATGCACTTCAAACACATCCCCTTGTGAAGAACCAAGATTTGGATGCAACCACCATATTGGGCCAATCCGTTCCATCAAATCCATTGCACCCATACGTTCTGCTTGCATTTCATGATCCTACCCATCCAACCTCTTTTCATGCAACAATGGCATATCCTCTCAATATGCAAACCTCTCTCCCCATGACCTCACAAGGAGAAGGTGGATTGTTTGGATTGGGGGGAATCTTCGATCCCTCATCATCATCATCATTTCTCGAAGGGAATACACCACCCATTTTTCCACCATTTCCACCGTCATCGTTAACATCCACACCACCCCTTGGGTTAGGCCTTCCCCCTTTACCAACCATCAATCAACAAAATGTGAATAACCCTTCAATCATAAATCAAAAAATCATATTGAATCCTCCCATCTTTCCATTGATATCAAAACAATAGGTGGAAACCATTCAAGCAACCCCAAAAATTAACACATCGTCTACTATCCCTCAAGTATCTCGAAACATGGTCTCCTAGGGACCAAGCATATCAATCGCACCATCCACCACACAAACCCCAATTATCAATACAATGATACCTCCCGTCACAACAACGAACATTGTTCCTAATCCACCACCACCACCACCAAAACCCAACATGACAAACTCCTTTAGCATCACGTTCCAAGAAGCTCAACAAACCGCCTATCAAAAGGCACTTCAATAAATTCAAAATCAACAAGATGCACAACTAGCTGCTCAACAAGTGCAAGCACAATTAGTGACACAACAAGCACAATAGGATGCCCAAGCTCAAGCTTTACTACAAAAACAACAAGCCGCCCAAGCTGCGTAGACAACTCAAGCTGTACAGGCAGCCCAACAAGCACATGCTCAAGCTCAAGCCCAATATCAAGCTCAACAAGTGCAAGCGCAAGCTCAACACTAGGCATAGTTGCAAGAAACTTAGTAACAAGCATATAAAGAATCCTTGCAATAGTATCAAGCACAAAAAGAATCAGCTCAACAACAATCTCAACAACAAGATTTGCTGGCACAACATCAACAAGACCAACAACAAGCTTTGTTGGCACAACAAAAACAATACCAACAACAAGTGTTGTTGGCACAACAACAAATGAAGGCATATTAGCAAGCCTTAATCACAGAGTAGAGCTTGTAACAAACTCCCACCAACATACCTAACACTCCACCATCATTGGAACACCTCAACCACTTCAGAACACATTCACTCCACCTCCTGATTCGCAAGATGACGTGACAACACAAATCAAATTTCTTTCGCAACAAGTGCTCGATCTCCAATCAGGGAAGACAACAAGGACACCAAGCAATTTATGCCCTTATCCTTTCGACAGGAGTTTAGCAATGGTACCATTCCCAAAGGGTTTTGAAAATCCCTAAATTTGAAAAATATCGTGGGCTGGGAAACCCTAAGGATCTCATCAGGAAATTCCAAGTACATTGCATCGAAGTCGCATATAATGATACATATCTAATGTAGCTATTTCCTTGGAGTTTGGCTGGCCCTACCATGGAGTGGTTCTCTCGCTTGTCTACTGGCATCAAATGTTCCAAGAGATTGTAGATGCATTCATAAAGAATTATGCATTAAACATTGGAATGGATGTTAGTCTAGAGGAACTATCTGCGCTCAAACAAGGTAAGGGGGAATCATTATCTTCCTTTCTACAATGATGGCAATCCAAGGCCAATAGGAGCAAATGGGCCATGCTGAAAGAGCAAAAAAATTGCACCATCATTTCCAATCTTGAGAAAACCTTGGCATTCCATCTAAAGATACAATGCATCACCACTTATGACCAATTGATCCCCAAGGTTCCCAACATCGAATGAGCCCTTATTGCACAAGGGGGTACACCCACATATCCAGAATATCAAGACAACCACCCTTCCACCAGCTATAATGAAAAACCTCACACGTGGGAAAAAAATAGGAATGTCACTAATGATGGTGTGGTTGATGCCAAGGTCGTAATCAGTGCTCCAAAAAAAAAAACACTCAAACATATTAGCAACCGCAAAAAAAAAATCGCAACAACACGCAAACCAGTGCAGTATCACAACAACCCCCCAAGAGAAAGTTTACAGCCCTTGGGGAATCAGTTGAATCTGTCATGAAGAAATTGGTAAACGAGAATCTCATCAAAATCCCCACTTATGAGAATTATCAAGAGCCCCAAGTGAAACCACCATGGTACAATGAAAACTACCTTTTTGATTATCATAAAATCAAGAGGCACACAACAACCAATTGCATGAAGCTGAAAAATATAATCCAATACCTCATCGATGACAAGATCATAAACATGGAACAACCAATTGGAAATCAAGATCTTAAGATCTACACGAATGTGATGTCGGATCATAACAAAGGAAATAACAAAGGGAAACAAAAGTATGCCAATGTGAATCATGTGTACGATCAAGTTGTCACATCCCTAGATGAATGGGTCATTGTTGTTAACATCAAGGGAGCCAAGGCTGATTGTGGAGTCACCACATGCGGTGGAAAAGTCACCATTGTTGGGTCATCACAACCACCTAGGGCACCCACTTCAAATCCAAAATCCGCTCCTAATGGCTACAATATCTTGGACCAATTGAAAAGAACCCCCTCTCAGATCTCCATCATGGAGTTGCTAAATATTTCATCCACCCATAGAGAAATCCTTGAGGAAGCGTTGGCTTCATCTACTGTCTCTGCCAATATTGATACTGAACAATTCCAAGCTATGGTTGGAAACATTACCACCCCAAATCTCCTCACATTATTTGATCAGGACTTCCCCACCCAAGCCTCTCACAATCACACACTCCACTTTGAGGTCCTGGTTCATAAAAACAAAGTCAAAAGGGTCCTAGTGGATGGGGGTGCAAGTCTAAACATTTGTTCTCTCAAACTCATAAAGAATTTGGAATTCTTTGATGATTCCATAAAAAAAGGCAAGGGCATCACAATCAGAGCATATGATGACCAAGAAAGAGTGTCTCACGGCACTATCCAACTTCCTATTCAAGTAGGGCCAGCTATTATGGAAACTACCTGCCAGGTCCTTGACCTCGATCTACCTTATAACGTCCTCTTGGGGCGTCCATGGATCCATGGGATGCAAGCAGTTGCATCAACCTTCCATCTGTGCATCAAGTTCTCATATCAAAATCAAGAGGTCACGATCTACAGTGATCCTGAGCCCTTTGCCTACTGCAAAAACCTAGAAGCAAAATACTATAAGATCCCCCAAGTCCCAAAGAATGATGAAGGCCCTTCAACTCCGTATATAGACCCAACTAACATTGCCTCCACTTCTGGGACAAAGACACCCGCCATTCCTAATATATCTGAAATCAAGGTCATCATCCAAGACAATGAGTGTGAGGATTACAAAATGAAGAAAAGTGCCTTTGTGCTAGGAGAGTTACCTCAATATCCTAGGTCACACGGACAACCCCAACCAACTGAAACACCATCCCAAACTTTCAAGGCAAATCTTTCTAGATTCAGACGCTGGGGAGATCTAAGTCAGGAAATAGTAGATGAAAGAGACATATCAAGCTTACTATACCAAGAGGAAAGGCCCATGCCTAATCTTCCCATGGATGAAAGTAGCAAAGGATTACAAATAATTTTGGGTATGGGCTACAATAGAAACAAGAAGCTTGGACAGAATGACAATGATCTTATAGTACCTCTCGTTCCTGAGATGCATATGATAAATATTGGCCTCAGATGTACCCCTACAAAGGTGACCATACTTGGTAGAGGTGCCTTGGTTAAAAAGGTCAAAGATCACCCTTAGCTATCAGTAGCCACCCTTCAGTTACCTTTATCTATAGGTCTACCCTTGGAAAATTTTACCTTTGACATAACAAATGTGTGTAGTAGTGACGAGGATCCCATAACTGACTTGCATATGCTTTTCGAAGATTCCTCCCTATTCATGATCAATACCCTATCTTTTGAGTTAGACCATCAAGCCCATGAAATAAACCTATTCTATCCCCAACTCATCGATTACAACCAACGAGGGCCACCAATTTTGGACACATTTGAAAATGATGAGGCACTCTCAGAATTCATGAGACTGCGGGATACGATACCATATGGAGATCACAAGGTTGGGTTTGACATCATACTAGATACACAAGCCTATTACAGAGAAATGATTGAATCCTTCAGTCACAAAAGTGAAAAATTGAGAATAATCTCAAGGTCTTTGAGTGAAAACCACACTATGGCATTCTCTGACTTGAAAATAGTAAAAATAAAGGATGCATCCAATGATGAAAACCTCTCTGCGGCACCGAAGGATGAAGGATTCAATCTTCCTCTTAGTTCCATTCATTAGGAGAAGTCAATAGTTCTGGCAGAACAGTGCAATCCAGTCAATTTGGGAATAGAAGAACTACCACACATAACATTCTATGCCGATTCACTTCTCACAGAAGAACACGAACTCCTAGTTGTGTTCCTAAAGGAAAGAAACACAAACTTTGCATGGACCTATTCCAACATGCCTAGATTTTGTCTGGAGGTTGTGGTTCATCACCTAGCTATATATCCTGAAGCGAAGCCTATGAGACAAAAGCTAAGAAAAATGCATCCCCAGTTAGCATTGCTAGTCAAAATTGAATTACAAAAAATCCTAGATGAAGGGTTCATACGGCCGATTGATTATCCAGAGTGGGTCTCAAACCTTGTACCCATTTCAAAGCCCACTGGGGGCATCCACATCTGCATGGAATTTAGAGATTTGAACAAAGCATGTCCAAAGGATGATTTTCCACTTCCAAACATTGACATGATCGTGGATATGATGGTAGGAAATGAGATTTTATCGTTAATGGATGGATTCTCAAGATACAATCAAATCATGATAGCCAAGGAAGACCCACACAAGACAACTTTCATTTGTTTATGGGGAACATATTGTTGGAATATGATGCCATTCAGGTTGAAGAATGCAAGAGAAACCTCCTAAAGGGCCATGACAGTAATCTTTCATGATATGATACATAAAATTGTGGACAACATACTAGATAAATCAAAGAAACGACGGGACCACATATCAGCCCTAAGCTCCATTTTTGACATACTAGAAAAGTACAAGGTTTGATTTAATCCAAAGAAGTGTGTCTTCGGGGTACAATCAGGCAAGCTCCTAGGGTACATCGTATCAATGAGAGGGATTGAGGTCGACCCCACCAAATTCAAAGTCATCCTTGAAATGGAGGCACCCAGAACATTGAAGAAGCTAAGAGGCCTACAAGGAAGACTCCAATCCATCCGTCGATTCATAGCGCAACCAACAGATAAAGAAATACCATATTCTCATCTAATCCATGGGGTAACATACAAATGGGATGAGAAATGTGACCAGGTGTTCAACAAGATCAAGGAGTATTTCCTCACACCACAAGTTATTATGCCACCAATTCTAGACAAACCCTTGATCTTATACATATCGGCAACAACAACAGCCCTTGGTGCTCTCTTGGAACAACATGATGAAAACATGAAGGAGAGAGTTATCTACTACATCAGCAGGACCATGGTGGGACATGAGATGAACTACACACCCATTGAGAAATCCTGCCTAGTAGTTGTGTTTGCAGCACATAAATTCAGATATTACATGCTAGCACATCATATCAAGCTCATTGCAAAGATAGACCTACTCAAGTACCTACTTTCCAAATCAACCCTCATAGGATGAACAACTAAGAGGGTTATGATATTCCTGATTGAGCATGACATTGAGTATGTAGAACACAAGGCTATCAAAGGAAAAGCAATCACAAATCAATTGGCAGGAGCATCTATATATGCAGAGAATCCACTTGTTTCAGAGTTCCCCGATGAATCAATCTTCAACCTTAGTGTAGTGGATCACAAGAAAATGTACTTTGATGGATCCTACATGCAACACGAGTGGGAGCAGGAATCTTCTTCATCACTCTGCAAGGGGACTGCATACCTAAATCATACAAGTTATCATTCCCATGTACAAAAAACATTGTGGAATACGAGGCTCTTGTCATTGGGCTGAGGATTGCAGTACAGTGGTAGATCATGGCACTTAAGGTCTATAGAGACTCACAACTCGTAATGAACTAGATAAACAATGAATATCAAAGAAAGGATGATAAGTTGAATCAATACAAAAAGTTGGTGGAAAGCCTTAAGGAGTCCTTCATTGATATCACATTTGAAAAGCTACCAAGAAAAAATAATAGAGTAGTGGATGCAATGGATATGATTGGATCACTCCTACAGATCCCGCACAACATCCCAAAACAAGAATTCCTCATAGAGCAGCTTCTCGTACCAACATTTGAGGTACTAGAGATCAAATTTGTTTGCAAAATCGTTGGTCTCGATGATCCTTGGTACCATGATATTTACACTTCCTTGAGAATAGGAGTCCTCCCCACTGACATAACTTCGAACCTTAAAAGAGCCTTTGTCAAAAATTCATCACATTTTGTCATCCTAGGAGATACCCTATACCGTAGAAGCATTGAAGGGACCCTTTTACATTGCCTAAACACTGAGGAACCCTTGACTTCCTTAACCGAGGTACATAATGAAATTTGTGGTTCACACTTGAGTGGTATGACTTTGGCCAAGAAACTGCTGAGGACAGGGTACTATTGGCCTACAATGGAAAGAGAAGCACATGACTATGTCAAAAAGTGTTTTCAGTGTTAGCAGCATGGGGACCTCATCCATGCACCAACTCAGGAGCTCAACCCAATTATCACACCTTGGCCCTTTTCATAGTGGGGGCTCAATATCATTGGTAAAATCACTCCCACCTCATCCAATGGCCATAATTTTATCATCACTGCCACATAGTACTTTACAAAGTGGGTAGAAGCAATTCCCATGACCTACATTATAGGAAAAAAGATATCCAAGTTCATCCTAAGCTACCTTATTTTTTGATACGATGTCCCTCAAGCCATTATCTCATATAATGGGACACCTTTCAAAAATTAGGATGTTCGCAACCTATGCCAAAAGTTCAATATCTAACATTGCTTCTCCACCCCATATTATCCCCAAGGCAATGGCCAAGCAGAAGCTACCAATAAGACCATCCTAAAAATTCTCAAGAAAATAGTCAATGATGTCGGTCATGACTAGCATTTATAGCTGAATCTAGCCTTATGGGCCTACCACACAAGCATCCACACACTAACAGGTACCACCCCCTTCTCCCTGGTCTACGGATCAAAAGCCATACTCCCCATTGAGATTGAGCTCATGTCCCTGAGAATATCACTGTAGAATCTCATAACAGATGAAGAATACCGGGTCTCATGATTGAATGAGCTGGAATTACTAGATGAGTGGTGGATGAGTGGTGTATGGATGTCTTAAACCACTTGCAAGTCTACCAGAACCATCTCAAGTGAAACTACAACAAGAAGATCAATAGTCAGACCTTCCAAGTTGGCAAGCTGGTACTGAAGGAAAATTAGAAGAATGTGCCAAATCCAGATGGCAAGGGAAAGTTTGAGCCCAACTAGTTGGGACCATTCATCATCACCACAAGCTATAAGTCAGGAGCATATCAACTATCAATGCCCGAAGGGGAACCTTTCCAAGAACCCATGAACAACTCTCATCTCAAAAAAATTTATGCCTGATCTTTTAAGGGTAAAACCAAAAATACAAAAAAATCAATTTTTTTTTTTCCAAAAAATAAGAAAAAGGATTGAAACAAATAGTAAAGAGAAAAATTGTCCTCTAGTGAAAACCACTTCGGTGGCACTTTGGGCAAGTACCTTGGTGAAAACCTTGAAAATAGACACCTTGTGTAAATAAATAATTCTCCATCCACCAGGGTCTCTACAGTTGGTTTCGTATTCACCCATCACATTCCATTCACTCATCTGCATCCATATCATAGCTTGATCTTGTGTTTATATCATGTTCCACCCTAGTACTACTTGGTACATTCCTAAGATTAGTTTTTCCTACCTATATCGAAGTAGTCTATCACCTCACATTGGGGGCATGTTCTTGCGTCAGATCGGATTTGTGTATATCCTTGAAGTCTTTCTTAAAATCAAAAAATAAAAAAACATTCATAAAATCTTTCAAAAATCCAAAAACATCAAAAAATCCTAAAACATGTCAAAAATCCAAAAAATCAAAAGTGGAGTCATCTTGTTGAACTATGTCATCTTTGAGCTTGAATGTTAATCTTTGATAATCCCCTGAGACACCATAAGTCAGTCCTTTAAGAGTCCGTCATAATGAGATGGCAATCCATTTGTTCATAAATCAAGTCTGTGTCAGTCAAACCACATGGTCTCTACGTGTATAATGTAGGCAAGGCTAATATTTTGATAAGCTCTCGAGACCCCTAGGATAGGTCTTTAGGTTAGTCTCTTGGTTAAAATCTCAAAAAACACCAAAAAAATTGGAAAATTCGAAAATCAAAACATTTGTAAAACATCTCAAAAATCCCAAAACAACCTCAAAACATTCAAAAACACCAAAAACATCCAAATATTTGAAAAAATCCATCCATATCCATCTCTCTTTCACCCAAAATAATCTCATTCATAATAAATCATCATCACTTTCACCCTTTGGTAAAATAGTCAGAAGCAAGTCTAACCGGTTCAAAAGTGAAAGCTCAATCATCAAAGTCTCAAGTCTAGGTCAGTAAGTAAGCAAGTTAATCAACTCGAAGTATCAATAGCCTATCATCCAATCAATCCCAAATCATCTGATAACATCATGTCCTAGGATGAATCCTTCCTACAATGGACACCAACATCAGGCATCACTGTAGTTTAGCCTTGGCTAATGATATGAAGAACATTAGCTTGTTTGTTTATTTTATCTTTGTCTTTTTGACTTATCTTATTTTGCGCTCATTCTAGTGACCTCTCGATGATGCCTAATCTAAATGGTTTAGGGAGAAAGGAATGGGGCAACGATCATTATCTTTTTATCTGTTGTGCTTATTGGATAATTTTGTAATATAACTTCATCATACGTGCTTTGTTTGGTTTGTAGGGAGGATGTTTTAGATGTCTTGTTGACCACATAGGAAGGCTTGCTTTTCTATGTTTTGGTTTGAGATGTTTAGAATATCTAAATTGCATTTTGAATAAGGTTATATATGTTAGGTGTGAACAAGAATACTCCTATCTGATAGTCGAGTCGAATTCCACCACACTAGGTGCAACACCATCCTAGTTCTTTATACCTTGATGCATCATACCTATGTGTATTATCAAACATAAGGTAAATGCCCCTTTTAAAATCCCAATTCCTAATAAGCAAATCATAATCATCATCATCATCATTAATAGTGTAGGTGTTGGATCCTCTTTTCATCTTCTTCTATCTTCTCTCCGTACTAACATGGTACCATGACAGTTAATCAAAAACATCGCTAAATGCATCCACCTTGCATCCATAGATCATCAGCATAATGCATATCATATCATATAGAAAACATAAATACATTGCATTTCATCATTAATATAACACTTCATAAACATCATAAATTTGCATTCATTTTATAAGGGTATTATCAAATCACCCATCACATAATCACATATCATATCATATGCATAATTATCATACATAATAAATCATTATGTATTCATGTCATAGGCATATCACATCATAGTCATTTGCATTTTATAAATCATGTCATAATCATCTCGTGTTATCATATTATTACAAATCATTGTATATCATAAAACATGTCATAACATTTGCATCCACGGATCATGGAAAAATAGGAATCATCACATAGGCATATCATATCACATAATATACAGCATAATCATCTCACAACATCATCATCTCATAATCATTGGCAGTATATATCACATCATTTTAAATAATTGCATTCATATCATTGCATTTGTACCATTACATTCATAAACCATAATGCATAATCAGGAATCACAATGCATGTCATACAACCATTACATATCATAGGTCATTACATATCATACATCATCATAATCACTTGGTATCAAAATAATTTACATATCATATAGGTTTATTAAGCATCTCATAAGCATACATTTACATAATCATATCATAATATACATCATCACATTTTCATCAAATGCATAAGAAAATATACATAAAGAAATGCATCCATAACCATGAGCATCGATAAACATCTGCATATCATGAGTCATAGCATATAAGAAATTAAATACATCCATCCATCATGCATAAGTAAAATAGGACACATCTCATAAATAAATCAAACCATATCATATATATATCATCAAAAAAATGTTACTGTCATGGTACAAAGATCAGGATCAAAATGTGTATGAATCAAGTATACAATACAATCGAGGCTATAAAAAATGGAGCCCATGGATCAAAAATAATGTTGTCTCTGATAAAAAAATGTGAAACTAGCCTTGCTGGCTGCTACCCTCCCCACCTGTCTCTTGGCATGTTCCTCTACCTGTCGCATGCTTATCTGCTAAGATTACTCTAGTACTTGGGCCCCTGCTGGTACGACTTGTCTATAATGCAACCTGTAATACTCTACCTCTCAGACAAACTCATGGTACATCATCGCTGAGACTATCCTACCTTAAGAAGTGGAGGCCATGCTCTCCAGCTACAGTCTTCGGCCTATCTCCTGATATCTCTTGGACCTGGCGTGGTCCCTCTCGGCAGTCAGTGCCTACACCTATTCCTCTAATCCCTATATGTGTTCCTGTAGCTATTGTATCATGGCATCTCTTAGATCTGACTGAGGTGGTGGTGGTGGCAGAGGTTGTTGCTGATGGTCTTTATGTCCATCCCCTAGCACCTGAGGCTACTGCTTGGGGCTGCTTGTCCCCGTCTCTCTATTGATCCCCTGGCACTTGAGGCTACATGTCCCCATCCCTCTGTCCTAAAGGTGGTCCACCTCCTCCTCTCCCTATCCCCATCTCCATCCCCTCTACCTCCCCGCCCCCGTTGTCGCCTTGTTGATCTGCCTCTGAGCCTTTGTCATAGGGGTGCTGCACCTGGATCCATCAGTCATCGGGGTGGTCTAAACCATGTTGTATATGCCCGAGTGACCCATGCATCTCCTTTTCCACAATCATAAGGCCATGACTTGGCCACCAGTTGTCTAAAATATGTCACTGCCTCATCGGGTGGGATCAACCTGCCCCATGCTGTCTCCGTCGTAGTACATGCAAAGATTGCCACATATTGGTCATCGGGACGGTCCTACCTATCCCCAAACTAGTGAGCCACTCGATCTAGGAGATACCTCTCTATCATGGTATGATCCCTCCCTTGCATAATCTTGTCCTACCATGCAAAGAAGAGTTGTTGTAATCGAACCATGCGGGCATGTCGAGCCAGGGCCTCCATGTAAACACTGTCATCTCATCTATGAACCTCCTCCAGTGAGGGATGCCACCTGCCCCTATGTGAATGAAGGTATTCAAGGCCCCTTCATATTGTCAGACTATGGGATGATCTGGCTCTAGGGTAATCGGTGTAACCTGTGGGTGAAGCATTGTAATGTGCTCCTAGGCCTAGACATGTAAAAGACTAACTACGACCCTAATGGCCCTACTGTCTAGGTATGCAAACTCATGTGAATCATGGTAAAGAGAAGCCAACATCATTGGCCCCCATGTAAAGCACTCTCACCATTGGAGCATCCACTGCCAGGCGAGACCCCATCCTGGGCTGAAATATCGGCCACACCGATCTAGTGCCACAAGGTCTGAGATAATAGCAGCTGCAATCAATCTAAAAGTGGGCAATGTGCCCCTGTATCGCTCAAGCTCTATCTGACCCTAAAAAAAAATGATCTCATCAACCTCCATGACCTCAAAACATGCATCTCTCCCAGCATTCACATCATATATGACTCACTCTCCGTGGATGGGCAATCGAAGGATGCACTAGACATCCTCCAAGGTCATTGTAGCCTCACCTGTGGGCAAGTGAAACGATGATGTCTCTCTGTGCCATTGCTCTGCCAGGCAATCATCATGCCCAAGTGTGTCCGAACAGGGGCTACGTACACAACGTACCACAACCCTATCGCCCCAAGGTGCTCCTGGAGTAGCTCGTGCATACCAACTAACCAGATTAGAACTGAGGATTTGTGCTCCCGTGAATGAATTATCCCTAGGTCCTCTTGCGTAAGAAAAGCCACAACGTCAAGTTTCATAAAAAATCAAGATCCCACCTTAAGTTTTTGCAATTGAAACAACAAGTGCGGCACTATTTGCAATTGTGACACTATTTGCAAACTCCAAACTGCGCAGCTGGAACCCACCTAAACTCCAAACTACACCACTGCGTCGTAGTTTGACCACGCTCCTAAACCTAAGTTCTAAATTGAACTACAATGATGCAGTTTTCAAATGCACCTAAATTTGAACCCTAACCCTAATTTCTAAACTAAGTCGTGGTGGTGTAGTTTGCAAATGCGGTGTCGATTATGCACTTTTAGCGGCACTTGACTAGTTTGACTCTTTGACCCTATTAAATGCACATGAAAATCAAAATAAAAAGTCGAGTAAGGGTCACATACCAGTGGTCCTGCATTGGATGGCCACTGGTACACTCACACTTGATCCGAAACATGTCGTGGAAGCACTCATTGTGCCATCTCGAATAGTGCTCAGAGCTTAAAATGCAAGAATCTCTTAAGGGCTAGGTATGCAAATGAATTGAAAGTGACCCCTTGAGGCCTATTTAAGCTTGAAAGTTAGGATTTTTTTACCCTGTTTAGCCGTCCAGCTAGGGTTTTGGACCCTTGATCCCATTTTCACTCGATTGAGGGTCGTTTTGCATCATTTTTTCATGTTTTGGCACATTTTTGGCATCTTGGACCCTTTCTGGACCCGTTAAGTAGTTTGTCCTCTTTTTTGCGAGATTACCCAAAAATCCAAATTTTTCATCAAATCTCTCGAGGGGGTAGTATACTAGCGTAATCCTTCTCACAGGGGCAGCAGTGGGGCATTTGAATTTTTTATTTATTTTTGAATTTTGATCTTAGCAATTTATTCTTTGAACCAATGCAACATGTACATTGCTTCAAAGAGGGGCAAAATGTAGACACAAGAAATATATATAGTTTGATCATGTGCACCTAATCCTGATCTTACTAACACCAATTCATCTTGAGTCATCTCCTTTACTAATCAATTTAGTTGGATAATCTTTATTCGATTAAATTCATCATATTTCATCTCTTAATTAAATAAATCAAATTTATCTAATTAAGTCATCATCTCCTATTAATTAAATAAAAAAAATTATTTAATTAATTTGATAGTCCCTCTTTTAATTAAATAATTCACTTTATTTAATTAATCTCTAATGTAATCTCCTTTAAATTAAATAAATTAATCTTTATTTGATTTAATCTAACACCACTCTCTTTAATTAAATAAATCAAACTTTATTTAATTAAATCTAAATTCATATTCGTCTCATCTTTGATTTATTTGAATCCTAAAATCTAAATCAAATTGTCAAATGAGCTAATTTCTATCTAATTTAATCAAATCTTGATTAATCCTAATCCTAATCCTAATCCATCAAATCCTCTAGATTTTGCAACTTGCACAATAAATAATTTTATTTGATTTATAAATTCCTCTATTTTCTCTCAACTTGGCATGAATGAGGGAATATTCCTCAAATTCAAAAATCCCTCCAAAAGGGATGAGTACATCCAACAAGGCATTAAAGGCCTCTAACATGTCCTTTTCCTTGAGCCAAGTGGAATTTACTCCCTTCCTCTCTTCCTCCAATTTGTCATTTCACAAATTTCAAATTCCACCTAACCATATTTATGTGCACATTCATCAAAATATTCTCATTCCTCCTCCAATCACATATGGACAAGTGGCCTTCTTTCATTGGTTGGTCTTTTGTCCCACATTCATCCACTTTGCCTCTTCCTCCATCATTCTCTTCTATTTATAAGAGTCTCTCATTTGAATCTAGGATCCATCAACTAAGAGCATAATCACTATAGGCATTTAGCATTTGAGTTCATAGAATTTCATATTTTGTAATGAATTTAGCTAGGTTATTGAAAAATTTCACCAAGGAAGCACAATCATCACCAAAGATCATCACTTTATATCAAGGAATTGGGAAAGGGCCATTTTCCACATCAAAATGGCACCAATCCCCCCATGGGATGCTGGTTTGATTGTTTAGAATAGGATTTCATAGCTTTCATTTGTTATTTTTAGTTTGTTTTCTTGTTCTTCACATTCAAATGAATTTCATGGGGAATGTTGCTTCTAACTTGCATAATGAGCTAATTGTATGTTTGTTCTTTGTGTTTGTGTAGGTCTAGGATCACCATTCACACTTATGAGATCGGGTAGCCCGTGGCGAACACTATTATCAGGTGAGTTAATTTTTCTACCTGAGATTTGTTCTTACACATTTAATTTATGATTTGTATGCATTTCTAGGTTGATTTAGGACCTTGGAAGAAAAGTTTTCAAAGCGTCCCTTTTTTTCACAAAGTGACCCCTTTTTGCTCAAAGTGTCCCCTTTTGTCGCGAAGTGTTCATTTTTGTCGTACATTTTCCTATTTCTTTGTGAAGTGTCCTAAAAGGGGTCTAATGTGTTTAGGACCCTTAGAAGAGTACACTAGAACAACTTTATTACACTTTTTTTGATTGTTGATGTATACATTGGATATTTTAGAATGCTTATAGGACATATTTTTTCCTTTTTATTAGATTCATCCCTGTTTGCGGCAATGTCTTGGCGACAAATAGATTAGTCACCTCTGAGACCTAGTCATGACATTATTAGAGGAGGATACAAATATATTATAGGCTATGGGATCATACTGGGTGTACCTCATGCCCCCCATGAGGTACCACAATGCTATGTTGATGGCACTGGCAGAGCGGTGGAATGCAGACACATGCACGTTTCATCTTCCCACAGGTGAGATGACAATCATGTTAGAGGACAGCCATCGCATACTCCGAGTTTTGATTCAAGGTGATAGGGTACATTTTATAGCAGATCATTCATTTCGAGAGATGAAATATGATACGCAGTATTGCCTTGGAGTTCTAGTTCATGACAGTATCGTGAGGCCACAAATTGATCTAGCGATGTTTCTATATTCACAGCCCTCACTTGTTGCATGGATTATGATGTTAATTGTAGAACTAATACTCGTCCCTAATAGCTAGGGAGAAAATTTAGAGGGTGGAATAGTACATATAATAAGGGGGTTGGCAGAGCAGAAGACTGTGTATGCCTAGGGGCGCAATATCCTTGCACACTTATATTATTAACTTGGGCGATTTTCATTTCATGAGATCGACAACATGGTACACTATACGTTGATGTAGGTGTGGTGCCTAGAGCATATCATGTGCATGAGACCAACGAGATTTCCATGTATATTAGCCCTAAGGTATCCTCATGCATTCGACTATCCACTGAAATGGCTATGGTAGTATGGGGATTTCCATTTTTAGAGAGTCCAATTCGACCGATTGGATGAGGAGATCATATGAAGACCTTACCAACTTATACCACAATGCCCAGATGAGACTCATCAGATGAGGAGATTGCAGCTAGACATATTTTTGATAGGCAGACATGATTACATAGTATGAACTTTCTAATATGATCGTGTCATGCGATAGTTTGGAAAGGTCCAGATACCACCCATGGCATGACCCTTTTTAGGAGATCAATATGGAGTGCTCAGAGGCCCAACGACACTAGGTGATTCATGCTTGAGGATGTCATCTACAATGCATCTAAGTGCAAGGATCATGATATGCCTCCAATCTTTGATGTTGATGATGTCAATACCACAAATTCCTATGAGGAGTGGTGGTCAACAACACGACTCACTCCTATATTCTAGATGAATGAGACGATAGGTGATGCAGGGTCACTCCCAGATCAGGGAGATGAGGAGGAGGATAGAGCTGAGGAGACACGCTTCAAGGCTACAGAAATATTCTTAAATGTGATAGATAAGGTGTATGATGAGGCTGCAGATCTTGATTATGATGGCCAAGAAGAGGAGGATGAGGAGGATATGATGAGTAAGGGTGATGAGACAAAAAAATGAGGATCCAGTGGGCCATGAGTGAGGAGAGCCAACTCCTACTCATGTGACTAGATCATGGTCAACAACTACAATAGGAACCATCACTTACAATCATGGAGAGGCTAGCACATCCTCCATGCCTCCTACACATGACGAGGCTATCTTTACACATCCAACCAGAGAGCTAGGTGATGATATTTTATTTACTGCCATGCTTTATGCTTTAATTTTATGTCTATATATATCTATCATGATGTGTACTTATTATATTTATGATTTCTATCTTACAGGAGCTGTTAGAGACCTTCATGATCTCTATCATTAGGTAGCTACCAAGATAGTACCCGCATTAGTCTACGAGGATGCTACTAATGTAGAATTTGTTCCCCCACCCATCATGGAGTGAGATCTAGAGTTGTTCGAGCCATACATCAAACTACGGGTAGCATATGAGAGTTCAGGAGGCGTTCCCACCGATCCGAGGCTACCTAGGATGCTCAATCATCTCGAGCCCCAATAGAGGTTGAGAGACTTTAGTCAAAGGTAGGTAGACTATAGGTAGAGAGAGATCATCTAGTAGAGGATTTGCGGGAGGCCCTTGGATAGGCACAAGGTTTATAGTATGCTTTGAATGTACTTGATGGCTTGCGATCATGATCACATACCATCATCTCCTAACAAATTGCCTCTATACAGATGCGAGCACCGGATCTCAAGGGATCTCAAGGGATCTGGTAGTCACAGACCTCTTTAGCATTGTATATATTGATGACATGTAGACAAAAATTTGATATATATATAATCATTCGATGTTTTGATACTTATGTTTAAGTGTTTAATGTTAAATGGAAATGTGATTGATTAAATAATCTTTGTAAGACTATTTAATAAATGTCTCCATGATTTAACATGTTTTATGTGATCTAATTAAAACTTATTCTAGTTTCTTGTAGATACAACATTAAGATCAATAATGTTATGTTAAATTAAATGCACCTAAGATCTAATTAAAGAACATTAAATACACATAAGCATCTAATCTAACACAACATACAAGATTATTTTGAATAGTATCAAGTCTAAAGTAACCATCTAAAAGTTAATTTAAATAATTACTTTAGTATTCAAGACATACAAATAATTGTTTGTCAAGAATGAAGCAATGCAAGAGCACATAGAACGTTATCTACTAACTCTAACACCATTGCTTTATTATTCACAATATTCAAGAAGGTTAGACATAGTATTGACACAAATCCATGACATTTATAGGCTCCTTAAGTGGTGTATTGTCCATATTTGTTACTATATATGCTCCAGACCCATAAATTTCATTAATTATATAAGGTCCTAACCAATTAGGGCTGAATTTTTCTTTTTCAGTCGGGTCGGTATTAACGTTATGTTGATTTTCGAATAACACCAAATCACCTTTGTTGAATATGCAAGGGATGACATGGTCATTGTAACTACGTTGTAATTTTCTAGCATAAGCTTGGAGATGTTCAAGAGCGTTATTGCGTTGTTCATCAAGCATCTCGAGCTAATGCAATCATTGTTCTTTATAAGTGTTGTCATCAATAATTCCTTGAAGAGAAATCCTTAATGTAGGGATTTCTAACTCCAAGGGAATAATTGCCTCGGTACCATAGACAAGGCTATAAGGAGTTATCTTAGTGGATTTTCTGATACTAGTATGGTAAGCTCATAATGCATATGTCAACTATGTGTGCCAATCCTTATTGTGTTTCTTTAATGTTTTCCTTAAGATTTGTTTGAGTCTTATTAGTTGATTCAACTTGACCATTAGATTGCGGGTAGTAAGGTGTTGAGAAACGATGTTGGATGTTAAATGTTTTGAGGAATTTCTTCACCTCATTATTCTTAAATGGTGTCCCATTATCTGAAACTAATGTGGAAGGAAGTCCAAAGCAAGTGATAATGTGTTCCAATATTAAGTGGCATATCACATCAACAGTCGTGGAATGAAGAGGAATAGATTCTACCCATTTCGTGAAGTAGTCTATTGCAGTGATTATAAAGGTATGTCTGACAGAAGAAGGAGGTGAAATTTTTCCAATCAGATCCAATCCCCATACCGAGAATGGCCAAATAGGAATTTGGGCTTGAAGCTCAGAAGCAAGAGCATGAATCAAATTACAATGTTCCTGACATTTATTACATTTCTTAACATATTCAAAGAAATTTTTCTCCATATTTATCCAATAATATCCCATGCGAACCAGTTTTTGAACTAATTATCTTCCTCCAAAATGACCTCCACAAGCTCCTAAATGTGCTTCTTCAAGTGCTATAGGGATTTTGGATTCTTTAAGGCATATAAGTAAAAGACCGTTAAAGGATCTTTGGTATAACACATCGACAAGAATCATATACTTAGATGCTAGCTTTCAAAGACGATCTCGAGTATTCTTAGTTGTCAGCTCATGAAATGTACCTTCTTTTAAATAGTTAAATATTGGTGTATACCATTCACTAGAGCCTTCCATAGTTGTTGATAATACTTCTTCGGCTTTGGGTTCGATTGATGGTTTCATAATTATATGGACAATAAATGGGAAATCCTTTGAAGGATCTTGAGGGGACATAAGAGAGGCTGCACTTACCATTGCATCCACATGTTTATTATCCTTTCGTGGGATGTTATCAATGATAAATGATTCAAAATTCTCTAACAAATTCATTGCCAGATCCTTGTATTTCAATAATTTGTCATGCTTTTCTTGATATGTTCCATTTATTTTCTTAATGACTAATTGTGAATCATCGAATATCTTAATATTTTGAACTCCCAAAGCTAAAATAGCGTGCAAACCAACAATTAATGCTTCATATTCTGTCATGTTGTTGGTGCATAGTAAGTTTAAGCAATAGGATAACAGAATAGGCTTTCCTATGGGCGGGACTATTATAACGCCAGTGCTAGAGCCCATTCTACACTTAGATCTGTCAAAGTATAATTCCCATGCTTCTTCATCTTTTTGAATAGTCCACACATTCTCATTAGGGAATTTTTCTACATTAGGTAACGCCAAGGGAGAGGGAGCGTTGGCTAAGTGGTCGGTTAAGGCATGTCCTTTAATTATTTTTTGTGAAACAAACTTAAGGTCAAACTCTGTTAACATAACCCATTTAGCCAAGCGTCCTGATAAATCTATTTTACGAAAAAGATGTTTTAGAGGATCAAATTTCATCATCACATGTATTTCAACATTTAGTAAGTAATGTCTTAGTTTACTAGTAGCAAATACAAGAGCCAAACATTGTTTTTTTATCGTTGTGTATTGTTTCTCATAATCAATCAAAGTTCAGCTAATGTAATAAACAAGATTCTCTTTACTATTTTCATCTTGTTGAGCCAACAATGCTACAAGAGCATGGGTTGATGTTGTTGTGTAAAGGATGAATGGTTTATTTTGAATAGCAAGTTGTAAAATAGGTGGAGTGGAAAGATAATCCTTCAAACTCTCAAAAGCCTGTTTACAATCCTCATTCCAATTAAAGTGCACGTCTTTCTTAAGGAGATGTGTAAATGGTAATGTTCGATCCACTAATGATGCTACAAAACAACGGATAGCTTGAATTCTTCCTCGTAAGGTGCACAATAAGGAGATTTTTCTAGGAGGTGGCATGTTAACTATAGCATCAATTTTCTTTGTGTCCACCTCGATGCCTCTGTGAGATACGATAAACCCTAAAAAAATTCCACTATCTACACCAAAGACACACTTTTTCAGAGTCAATCTCATGTTGTATTTTTGCATTCACTCAAATATTTATTGAAGGACATTTACATTGTCTTGTCTTGTTAAGTTGCACCCGCATTCTTCAATCCAAAAGGCATCATGACCCAACAAAATGTTCCCCAAATAGTTCTAAATATTGTTTTATATTGATCTTGAGCGTTGCTAAATATTTGATTGTACCCAAAAAATCTATCCATGAATGACAAAAAAACATGTCCCACAGTCGAATCTACTATCATTTCGATATTAGGAAGGGGAATACCATCTTTTAAAGATGCTTTATTCAAATCACAAAAATACATTCACATCCCAATACAATTGTAAGGTTTTGCGACTACGACAATGTTTGAGATCCAAGGAGAATAATACATAGGTTTTATGACTAGCCTCAAGGAGTTTTTCAATTTCTCCCTTAACTAACAAAGCTATCTTAGATTCATCTTTCATATCTTTTGTTTAACTGGTTTAGCATTCTCAACAAGGACTATGTTGTGTGCCATTATCTTAGCATCGATTCCTAGCATATTCAAATGATTCCAAGCAAAAAGTTCAAGAAAGGCATGGAGTAAAATTGTGTGATCTTCTTGTTCTTCATCATCAAGGCACTTTCCTATCTTAATTACTTTATCCTTCTCATTGATGTCCATTGTCACAACCCTAATTGTAACCCGACCCTAAATTTTGTATAGCTATTTAGCTGAATATGAAACCTGCCCCTAAATTTTGTATTGTCATGTTGATATGGATGTTCAATTGAATGTGAAACCTAACCGTCATAATGGTTGGACCTAAAATCTATTTTTTTTTGTCTTGTCTATTGTTTTATTTGAATATAAAAATAGTTGTTCAGTTTAGTGATACATCGAATGAGGTTAATTATGGTGCTATGAATGAGTATCTATAATTTCATACATAGCTATATGACTGAACCTTATATAGAGATGCTAATATTATAGATAAATTGTTAAGCTTGATTTTGATTATTTGAAACAAACTAATGTTGAACCTATTATTGGAGTGTCACAGCATAGGTATGCATCCTCGCCGAAGAGAGAGAGTATCATCGGGAAGGGGAGTCTAGCCATCTAGGGGTAATTTGTGTGAGAATGGAACACACAAACACGTAGTGCGATTCTCAGGTCACATATTGCATTGGGAAGGGTAAAAAAAAGTATGTATTGTAGTTTTGTTTTTGAGTCCAAAATTCAATTAGGAATTAAAATCCGATTATTAATCATTTTATATTTACATTAATTTATAATGAATAATTTAAAAATATATATATATTATAATAATAAATTATTGATAAAAAAATAAATACATATTTTTTATATAGAAGAAATAATATTTTAAATAATCCCTTTCAATGAAAAGTATTTAACACACCAAAACAAACAAAAACCAAACAAAAATATTATGCACTAAGGTGGGACCCACAAGCTAAGAGGAGATTATGCTAAAAGAAAATCTAATTAAAAGGTATGATAATCTTTAAAAAAAAAAAAAAACAAAACAACCTTGAGAAGGTACGCTAGCCCCACATCCTCCAAAAGAAATAAAGTTAAAAAACAAAAGAAGAAGACAACACATATAGTTGCAGGCAGCTATCAACAGTGGTAAAGGATATTTAAACTAATAGAGTAACATCTTGCACATGAAAAACTATCCCTATCCCCACGTAGCATGGAGGGCAGTGTGAGGAAATAAAGCAAGTAGGGGAAGAGAAAGGGAACAACAAACAAGGGAGAAGAAGAGGGAATAAGTGTGAAAGCATTGCATATCTACTCAACTTACAGGTAAGTAAATTTGATTTCACCTTAAGTAATGTCTGGGTAAACTACTGTCTAAATCGAGGAAAATTTCTACAGACTTCCAAATCTAGAATTCTATTGTAAATTTTATATTTTAACCTATAGACATGTCTATGAACAGTACAAGCTTTGTAGAAATGGAAATATTGAATATTAAAATTGGTGTAAGGTTAGATTTGTAAAATTTGGAGGAAGATGGAGAAATTATTGTTTTGTACTGAGATGTAAAGGGATAGGGAATGCTATCGTGGAAAACAAGCTAATTGGAAAAACTTCACCCTAAGCTGATTTCTAAAATTGATTATGCCCAGATTTTTCTAAGTCTCAAAATTCTCCTTGACAATGGTTAAGGTGAAAAAATCAATGTGTTGATCTTCTAATTTATAAAATTTTAAGCATATTACACCATTGCTGACCAGTTTTCTGTTAGAGTGATATCTAATATTAATGTTCTTGTTATTTTGTGGAAAATGTGATTCTTGGAAAATGTTATAGTTGAGTTCCTATCACAAAGGATCTTTGTCACTTCTTCCTGATCATTCTTCAAGTTTGACAACACTTTTCTTATCCACACTATTTTGTATGCTGCCAATGAGGTTGCTACATATTTTCTTTCTATCTATGAAAGAGTGATTATTGATTGCTTATTGGAAGCCCATGGTATTGCACTTGATCCAACTTGGAAACACAACTAATATGTACCTTCTATGATTAATCTTTTTTATTACAGTCACTGCCCTTGTAACCAAACAACTTGGAAATCATTTGTAGTTGTATTAAAAAAAGAGCCATAATCTTTGTTCCATTAATATATCTCAATATGTTCTTCTTAGCTTTCTAATAAGAAAGCTTTTTTGGTAATTCTCTGAACCATGAAACTAGGCTCACTTCATGTGTGATATCAAGCCTTGTGGCTATTAAACCCATCAACTATCCATGTTGTTTCTAATAATTACACTTTATATCTTATTCTTTTGTTGTATATAAACTTGTCCATCAAGATGTGTTAAAAGCTAGGTAGTTTGATTTTTCATTGATTCAACTTGAATCATATTGCAAAGAAAGATGTATTGAATTGTTAATTATAACAACAATAGTCTACTACAGGGTATAAAAATATTGATAATAGTAAATTTTATTCCAACAATATTAGCATATTTGTGCATGAATGGTTTGGGAATTTCCTGGGAATGCAAATAGATGTTATAGAGATTTTGGATAATGGATATATGAGGGTGTTGTACACTCTACAACAGCCATGAGAAAGATGGTAAAGCTTATGCAGCAGCCATGAGAAGTTAAAAAATACTAAGAGCTTTCCATGACTGTCGTAGTAGTATATTGTGCTTCCCTATAATCCATTTCAGTAAGACCCAAAAGTTGATGAATCAAGAAAGAAAAATTGAAGTGATTAGTTCGAAGATTTGGAAACCAATGGAACCATACCAATATCATGAGGTTCTCATAGTCTATTAACCTGGGAAAACTCCTACCGTTTCATAACAGGGAAATTATATGATTAGCAATTGTAAGTTATGTAACTTGTGATCACTAGAACAAACTTCATGGGTTAAAACATAACAAATGCTTAATAAAGTAGTTAATTTAAATAAGAGAGGATTGTTGAATTAAAATCGAGTCATATCATGGGTGAAGGACATATGCTTAGATATCTTTCTTGAGGCAATAATAAGTTGCATGTGTTAGTTAATCCATTGTTGCACAGTTCTTCCACTTGTTGGCCACAAATTACTAGACTCTTCGTGATGGGTCAGGCTCCCTTCATAGGGTAGCATGGGGAAGCCTATGGCTTCGTGGAAGGGCGGAAATCATTCTGGTGATGCTCTCTCTCTCTCTTCTTCCACTTCAAGTTAAAGCCAAAAATGGTATGGTCTCGATAATGCAAATGATGTTAAGTTGATTATTTTTGTGTCTTATTTATTTAGATGAGTAAAGGACTCTCACTTGAATACTTGTATTTTTCATTTCCATTATGACATCTTAAAATTGTTTGAAATGGCATGGCTGTTATAGGTAAATTGGTTGCATATATTATCAACCTAATTTCACAGGTGTGTATTAGCAATTGTAACTTATTATGATTCAATTTTATACTTATGCCAAGGTGTTGCTATGTACTTGTGATATAGGTAAAGGTTGTAAAATAATTCTATAATATTGGTAAATAAAAACCTATTGTCTGACTCCTTAGATCGAATTTATAGTAACCCCATACATTATGTTGATCTTAATTTTAAATTGTTAATAATTTGAGTGTTATTCTCTAATTTTACATACTTTATTGGTACGTAGTCGACGTATGTTACATCCATTGGTATTTCAATTGTATCTCCCAGGGGAAATGCACTTGGTTTTGGAAATTCAGGGTTATATTCTTCTTTACTTATGTATCTTTTATTACTTTCCTTTTCTCCATCATTTTGTTTGGTGCAAATCATAGCACATGTAACCTTTTGCTTGTGAGGAGGAGTAGATGGTTTATCATAAACTCTTAGAATTTGTTTCAAGGATTCATCATCTTCAAAGTATTCCCATGATGGTTTAAAACTCATATCAAGCAATTTAGGATGCTTCAAGGTGAGATTGATTTTAGGTTTACACATAATGGTGTTGATGTTTAATGAAGGTCTCTTGTTTGCTTGCATTATCTTAGAAGGACAGTATCACAAACCACTTTTTGTTTATTGCGTGTTAGGTTCCACAGGAACACATATTCCTTGTTATTTCTTTCCACATCCTTTTCCACTATAATCCAATTGCTTCATAAGTTCATAACCTCTTCCATAAAGTATTTCCATTTCTTTCAGGTTTGGTGGTTGTTGATAATCTATCTCATTGAAGTTTGTTGTGTAGCTTGTGTCTTCTTCAAGGGTGGATGAGGTGGATGCTTGTGAGTTTTCTTTTGAGTTCTATATTGACATAACCATTGGTTTCTTTTTTTTCATCCTCTTTTCTTGTGATTATGTATTCTCCCATAAACAAAGGCGTGAACTCCAAGTAACCCAAATCATCGTTATTGTTGTACCATATTGTTGTAGACATACTTCATTATACGATGAAGGGTTGAAGGAACTGCATGCGTTTCATGAATCCAAGGTCACCCTAAAAGAAGATTATATGAAAGATTATCAAGAATTACATGAACAGGGGTTTGCAAGGTATCCTTTCCAACTATAATAGGTAAAGTGATCACACCCAATGGTTGTTTGCCTATGTTATCAAATCCATGAATCAATAAGGAATCAGGTTGAAATTTTTACTTATCCACACCAATTTTATCCAAAAGTGTGATACTACACACATTAAGGGTGGAACCATTATCAACAAGGGCTCTCTTTATTCCTAATCTATTGTAGATGGCTATTATCATGAAGGCATCATTTTTATTTCTCAATTCCAAAGGAGGTAACTCATGTTGTGGAAGATAATGTCTACATTAACTATATTCATTTCTTGTATTAGAGCTACCACATCATTTGCATTTGTACCAAGAGGAACCACTACTTGTTGTAAAGATGTTTGAAGCAATGTGTGATAGTTAGGTGAATTCTTAATTAGGTCCCATAGGGATATTTTTGTAGGAGTATTTTTAAGTTGTTCAACAAGATCATACTCATTCTGACTATGCGAAGTTAAACGAGGAGCACTAGGTAAAATGGGATTAGGAAAAGGTAAGATTGTTTTGGTTGTGGATTGTTTTGAGTGTTGTATGTATGAGCAATGGTATTATTACTTGATTGCTGCAAAACATTGTTTTTAGGTGGGTAAAGAGTAAATTCATGCTTGTGTTTTGGTTGAGGTTTGTTTGAAGGTGGGTAAAGGATAAGTTGAGGTTAAATCACATTAACTTCTCTTGGTTTTTGTTTATCATAACAAGCTATAGTTGATGAACCTTGTGAGATGAAATCCTCAAGGGCTTCATCAAACATGTCAAAGTCATCACTACTAAAAGGCTTGAGGGTTAGGTTAAATTGGAAAAAGGGATTTGACATAGTCAAATAACTATACTTTCTCTAAGTGGCTTATATGTTTATTCTTGTTTTTGGTTTTGTTTTCTAATGTATGCCAAATGTAATCTAATCTAATTGAACTATGAACTAATGTTGAAAATGAAAAATACAAGAATCTAGTTCTATCCACACTTTCAATGAATGTAAATTATGCTACTTATAATGATTTGAATGTAACAAAATCTATTCAAATTGAAACAAACATATTTTAACAACAAACAAAATCCTCAAAATAGGGTTTTAAATTCTAGAAAATATAGTGCAAAATCTGCATTGGGATTGATTCACCCAAAGGGGTGAATGAGTCACAGTAAGGGTTTTTTTTTCAAAAATTTCAATTTATTTTTATGCTTTTTATGTTGTATGATTTATATTCTAAGTGCAAATGCAGGTTTTGTTTGAATTTCAATGATTTGAGATGCAAAAATGCAAGCTATATGCATTTTCACTAATGCAAAATTAGAAACCCAAGAATGCCAGTTAACTAATACAAACCTTAATGCAATTTTAATGCAAGCAATATCTCGGATGGTAATGCACTCCAAATTAGAATTATAATGTTCTAAAGTCAGGCTCACCAAAATGAAAGGTGGAAATTTTTTATTGCTTATGGTTTAGGACATAGGACAAAAATAGTCACTATCTCTCATTCAAGAACAAACCATAGAGATCTTAATGTAAAGGAGAAAAAAATCTTGCAATAGGGTTGTCCTATGGGATAAATGTAAAATAATGAAGGGTTCACTACTAAGCTAGGGCTTGGAAAGACAAATGCAATGTAAATCAAAATGCTTAACCCTAATTCAATGCAATCTTTCACTAAATGATCTAGAAATGAAAATAAAACAAAACAAAAAGCTACAAGATGAAATGTGTGCACTTGTAAACCTTAAGATGACTAAATGGACCTCCAAAATGTTGAAAATTCTAGAATTTTGACCTAATGGGACTCATACGCCAGTCTGGGCGAATTAGTCCTATATTTAGGTTTCTGCATAGGAACAGGTTTATGGGAAAAGGGTATTTGAATCTACAAAAATCTTGAAAAAATCTTGGAAAAGACATTTAAGATGTCAAAAATTATTTACAAAATGCGTGAAAGCATAAAAATATTCAACACTGGAGAAAAGAAGCATTCATGGTTCCTTGCTTTGGGTGTGGAAGTCTTCGTATTTCTTCTTTGTCTCTAGTACAAATGCCTCATCTGGACCAACAATATAATCCACAATGGTGTGGAATTTGGTAATCGATCTTTTAGCAGATGAGTGAAGCTTTTTGCATCTATCAAGATGCATCTTTAGATTATCTAGAGAAATCCTCAAGTCACAAATTGTGTGCATGGAGGTCTTCAAAAAGTTGACATCCTCTACTTGCTCCATGATGGCCTCCTTGTAGATCTTGGAAAGTTCATTGGTCGGGAGGAAAATATGATCTTCATCAAGGAGCTTAAGCAACAACTCCTTAATTTCTTCTTCTAAGATAGCATGATGTCCTTTGGCATCTTCCTTTAATTGGTGAAGATCTTCAATAAGAGACTAGATCACTTGTATTCGATGCTTGAAAGATTCTCTTACTTCCACGTATTTATCCTTGTCAGGAATTACCCCAACTTTCACCAACTTACTCAGCTTTACCTCTTTCATTTGTGACCAAAATGAGAGGTGTTTGTGCATTTTTTGTTGCTCTTGGGAAAGTACATTTTCTTCTTTATCAAGCTCTAATTATAGCATGGTTATCCGAGTAGCCTTCTCATTTGTAGCAACTATAATCTGGGAACCATGCTGTATCATTTCATCAATGAAATCATATAATGCTTTACCTTTGGAGGCAAACTTTTCTACTTTTAGTATTGTTGGTTCCTCAATGCTTATCATAGCCATAGATTGTGTACTCACTGAAGAGATTGCTATTTTTCTCAAAAAAGATTCATAGCACTTGGACTTCTCTTTTGTACGCATCTCAGACATGCTCTATGTTTTCAAGCCTTCCTTCCATTGCATCCAGGACTATCTGAGAATCTGCCTTGGCACTTTCATTTGTTACCTTGCCAAGTTGGATTCTTGTTACTGTGTAGTCCTCCATTGCAACATCACCTTCTTCCCGTGGGGGTAGGACAATCTCTACGAACTTTTGACCAGATTAGTCAATATGAATCCTTGAATGTACTTTGGCCTTTTTCTTCCCCTTGGCTTTTGGAGGGGCTATCTCTTCAAGATCGAGCTCTTCAGGAGAGATCATTTGTTTCTTTCGCTTTGATACTTGAGATAACAACCAAGGGGGATGAGAGGAAGTATATGCTTGTTGACTGACTGCCAATTCCTATGTTGCAGTTACTCTTGTAGAAATGAATGGTATGGTGAAATTGGGATAGTTTCTATCATGATGGATCCTATAGATTGTACACCAAGTTGATCTTACAGAGATTCATTCATGAACTTGTTGAATTTAGATTAAGAAGTGATGTCATAAGATGGAGATGAAAAACTGGGAATAGATGATGGAGAGCTTGATAAAACATCAACAACTTGAATATTCAAAACTATAGGGGAAGTAGAAAACACTGTTGATGTTGCATGTATGGTTGATGTAGGAAGAGGTGAAGTAGGAATAAAGGGTGGAGGAGAGTTGGGATTAGGAGGTGTGTAAGGAGTATTTGAAGTAATAGGCGATGACATTTGGGGAAGGTCTTCAACAATATTCTCGTGTGCAAAAAGGGTTTGTTCTTTGTCATGCCTGAATTCCTCTTTATCACCTTCTTGTTCACCCTCATCTTCTTCAGTATCTCAATCTTCTAGAGAATCCTCTTCTTCCTTAAAATCTTCTTCATCAGAATCCTCTTCAGAGACTGATTCCTCTCTTTCATTTTCTTCACCTTCAAACTCTTTTTCTTTAGAAATAGATCCTTTCCCCTTTGAGTGAGTAGATTCAAATTTCGTGGCCTTTTCTTCTTCAACTGCAAATGTATCCCTATTGCCAATAGTGAACTTGAGTTTAGGACCTTTGTGGGAAGAAGAGGAGTAGTTGCATGCTTGTCTTTTATGCAAAGTTCTTATTGTTGGCTGGATTATGCTCTAGGTACTTCTCATTCTGACTCTATCCTGAAAGCTTTCATATAGAAACCATGCTTGTGCAACCATTTTGTTGTTTTAGATAATATGGGGGCAAGCCTTTCCCTGATGGATATACTTTCCTTTTTAGACTATTGAATGGGAGGCAAAGGTCTCTTAGAGATTTCATTTTCATCATAGACAGTGTTCATGATGTCGCCAGGATCTTTGAAATCCTCTGGTAGGTCAACAACACCAAGATCCTTGATCTTCTCTATGGCTAACCTACAATAATCCATCTTGCAAATGTCCTCTTCATCTCTACATTCTGCCCATATGTCTTCAAAACGATAGACATGTCGGTGAACCGCCTTGAGTTTCCTTTTCAAATCATGGTAGTCAAATTCATGTCTATGCTTGTAAGTCCTGATAGTCATTACCTGCATTTATGCATAGACTGATTTTGCCTTTTGTACACTTTTAATAGTGTACCATCCAATAGTCAGTGGAAACTTGAACCCTAGCTTATGAATTCTCATTCGTTCCTTGTGAACTGAAATAATTTTTCTACATAGTTCCATTAGAATCTATTTATCTGAGGGATACCTGGGTAACATATAGGGACAACCAGTATAGCAACCTACTCTTAAGTAAGTATTAAAGGTTGGGAATTGCAAAAAGATACAACCAACTTTTCTAACAACTTTGTAAGCCTCATTCGATACTCTTTTATTTTCAAGAGTTGGATCAAAAGTAAACAGTAGGGGTGGAAAGAAGGCATCTGTAACTCTTCTAAAATGATGGAATCTTTCTCTCAGATTCAATTGATAATAATAATCATACATAGGTACAAAGTTTATGTTTCCCTTTGTAGAAAAACCTGGGAATTGCCTCATAATTGCAGCTGGGTACACCAAATAAGAAGTCACGTAGAATTTCAAAGTGGTTGGTACATTAATCAGGTGCTCATGAATTTCATCACTGATTTGAGTCCCCCAGTATATATGATATTTCTTTCTCCTGATTATGAAAATGTATTCATACATCCAATCTTGAAAATGGCATGATTGAGGCAAGCCCTTCACCCTGCTCAAAAGAGTAATCATATCCCTTCCGTCCTCTTTGAAGTCACTTTGAGGAAGCCCTTTAGGCCATCTGGAAATTGAGTGCCTAAGAGTTTTCAACCATTGAGAGTTAATCAATGTTTTGGCTTTATTAGAATCTTTATCAAAAATCTCCTGTGCTTGTTGAATTGAGATCAGTGCATATTGTTCCATATGTGGTACTTTAAAAACAATGTCGAAGAATTAAAGATCCAATCTCATCATGACTTGACTCAAGGAATCTCTCACACTTTTGTCATCTCAGATGTATTGAGATGCAACTTGGAGCATGAACTCTGTGTTGTGAGCGATAGTCAAAAATGTTGACACCAGATGCAAGTTGCTATGAACAATGGATCTCAAGTTATCTTCTAATGGTGTTTTTTGAATTCTCTTTACAAAATATTGTAGGTCTTAATGACTAATTTCGGTGTCTTTAATTTCATCCACCTTTTAGATCACCACTGTTGGTGGAAAGAAACCCTAATATTTGTTTTTCATCTTTCCTTCTTTCTTGGAAGATGATGGGGGTTCTTCAACTATCATTTAGAGTTGTCAAGACTGAAGATTAATTACCTTTGAGGGTCACCTGATGAGAAATTGATAGGAACTGCAAGAAAGGTGGATCAACAGGTGTTAGGAGAAAATTACAATGTTGGAAAGCATGAAGCGAGCAAGGAAATTTGGAGCAACTGCATTTTGGCTATGAGGCACGGAAAATGGAGTGTAAGTGGTAAAACGAAGTTCAGAGTGAGAAACGAGGTGTTTCTAGGTGTTAGAAATAAAAAGTAGTTTTTGGTGTAAGAGCACTAAAAATCAGCGCTCCTACACCTTGCATTTCAAGGTAGGTGTCAAAGCACTGAAAATAAATGCTTTGACACCATGAAGAAAAGTAAGTTGGTGTCAGAGCGCTGAAAATCAACACTCTAACACCAGAGTGTTTGAAGATAGTTTTAGTGCTGGGCCGGTGAATTTCACCGCTCAAGCACTTGAGAAAATAGGTAAGTTGTTCTATGTGATGGCGGGAAATTTCACCACCATATCATTAAAATGACGGGAGATCTAGTGTTCAAGTGGTGAAAATCACCGCTCGAGCACCTAAGAATGATGGTCTTTCGAATAGCATGAAGCTTTATCATGCATGGATTCAAAATTTCACCGCTCGTGGGTGATACACTTGAAGGTAAAAAGAAGCACAAAGTAAAAAAGGAAACTCAATGTGGAGATAAGATAACCTAGGAGATTCCACAAAAAAAACCCTAACAAAAAAAATACAAAGAGTAGAAATGAATATGGAAAGAACGTAGAAGATTTAGAAGGTAAATGACAAGATTTACAAACCCCAAATGATATGAAAATGTCTAGGAAACTTAGAAAGGAAATAGAGATAAATGAAAATATAGAAAAAATAGGAAAGTAAGAAACAACAAACCTGGCGAAAAGAGCAATGAAAACCCCAATTCGATGCTTGAAATAGATCCTCGAAATCAGGTTGGAGGAAGTTTGGAGAGTAAACAACGCAAGGAGGAGGAAGGAGAACGAGTGAAATGAGGTTTAGATTAACCTAAAATGACTTAAAAGTGTTTAAGAAGGGCGAAAAATAACTTAAGTCGTTTACATTAATTGCACCAGGAAGACTCAAGTTAAGACGTAAAAAGGTGCAAAATGAAAGACAAGTGCATAAGCGGTGATTTTCATCACTTTTGTACCTTAGAAGGGACCTTAGGTGTAGGAGCTCTGAAAATCAATGCTCCTACACCTGAAGTTAAAATTTGAAGTGAAGAGTGGTGTAGGGGCACTGAAAATTAGCGCTCCTGCACCATTAGAAAAATGACTAACTCCCAACATAAGGGAGTTAACAAAAATACTCATTTCAGAGATTTTTGAAAGACAATGATCGAGAGACGTTCAAACGAAAAATTCAATCACAAGGACTACGCGTTGAGGGTGATTGAAGAATCACCTCGTTTTGCGTGCTTAAAACACACAGACCTATGAAATAGATAAGTTTCGTAGGGGGGTTATTTGTGAATCGAGTGCTACAAGATTATATGATAATAGAATGTAAACCCTAACCTTAAATGTGTCTAAGATTAGGAAACTTGAAATGCAATGCAACCCTATTCTAATGTGCAAAAATGAGATGCATGACTGGATATGACAATAGATGACTCACTTTGAGAGATCTCTAATCACCCAAATGAGCCTCAATAATGATTTTACCTTCCTTAGGTTGAATGTAGAGTGATAATGGGGGATGGAATCACTTAGGAAACAAGTCATTAGCCTTGGCTTGATGGCTAGTTGCATCTCCCCAACCTAGAATCCATCATGATTCACCATAGACAACCATGATCAACCCTTGACAATCCTAGACATTGAATGAAAGTGAGCTTAAAGACTTGCAAAAACACTTTAATGCTGCTCCAAAGCTTCAACTTTGTTGATTACTTGCTCTTGAATGCTCTTGTGAAGAATATTTGAAGACTCTTGAATGCTTGCTTACATTTCTTAGATGAAATAGTGACTTAGAAGCTTGATTATATAGGCATTAACACCTAATTTACCATTATTCAGATCTCAAAAGCTGACATCAACCAAAAATTTGAATTAAAAAGGTGATTTTACCACTTAAACCCTAAAAAAGCCCCAAATGCGACTCATTCGCCCAAGGTGGCGAATGAGTCCCACCCTAGATTTTCAGGGTGGGTTTTTGGAATTTTTTATGTTTTGATGATTTTGTTAGGTTATTAGCTGAAAAGCCTTGAGATCTGAAATAATGAGTCTTAGGGGCCTATTAATGATGATTTTAAAGGGTATTTAATGCAAGGGTGCCAAAATAGGTCCAAATTAAGTGTGAAATTTCCTTTCTTTCAAGAGCGTGCAATTTTCTACACTACATTTATATACTATACAATATAGTATATATTATATAACATATAATATATATATTATATAACATATAATATATATATTATATAACATATAATATATATAGCATATAATATATAATATATTTATTATATATTAATAATACATAATTATATGAACTCGAGAGAAAAGGGAGAGGGTGGGAGGGATAGAGGGAGCGAGATACCTAAGAGTGAGGGGGTAGGAAGGATAGATGGAGGGAGAGACATGAGAGAGAGAGGGGGTGGGAGGGATAGAGGAAGGGAGACCAAAGAGAGAACCAAGAGAGACTTGAGAGGGGGTTGGAGTGAGAGAGAGAGAGTTGACAGGGAGAGACTTGAGAGAGAGGGAGACTTGAGAGGGGGTTAGAGTGGGAGAGATTTGTCTAGGTAGGGTGGGATGGATAGAGGGAGGGAGAGACCTAAGAGAGAGAGAGAAAGAGAGAGACCTGGATGAGAGAGACTTGAGAGGGATAGACTTGAGAGAGAGAGGGAAGGAGAGAGATATAGCTAACTAGGTAGCTAGGGAGGGAGAAACCAAAGAGAGAGAGGGTGGGAGGGATAGAGGGAGTGAGATACCTAAGAGAGAGGGTAGGAGGGATAAATGGAGGGGGAGACATGAGATGGGGGTGGGAGGGATAGAGGGAGGGAGATTAAAGAGGGAGATAGAGAGACCTAAGAGATAGAGAGAGAGACTTGAGAGGGAGAGACATGAGAGAGAGGGAGGGAGAGAGATAGAGAGTTATCTAGGTAGGGAGGGAGGGAGAAACCAAAGAGAGAGAGAGACAGTGGGATGGATAAAGGAGTGAGACACCTAAGAGAGAGAGGGTAGGAGGGATAGATGGAGGAAGAGACATGAGAGAGATGAGGTGGGAGGGATAGAGGGAAGGAGACGAGAGATAGACCCAAGAGAGACTTGAGAGGGGGTTGGAGCAAGAGAGAGAGAGTTGTCTAGGTAGGGTGGAAGGGATAAAGAGAGGAAGAGACTTGAAAGAGAGAGAGAGACCTAGATGAGAGAAAATTGAGAGGGATAGACCTAAGAGAGAGGGATATAGAGAGATAAAGAGAGCTATCTAGGGAGGGAGGGAGGGAGAAACAAAAGAGAGAGAGAGAGAGAGAGGGATAGATGGATCAAGATACCTAAGAGAGAGAGTAGGAGGGATAAATGGAGGGAAAGAAATGAGATGGGGTGGGAAGGATGGAGGGAGGGAGATCAAAGAGGGAGAGAGAGACCTGAGAGAAAGAGAGACTTGAGAGGGAGAGACATGAGAGAGAGGGAGGGAGAGAGACAAAGAGTTATCTAGGTAGGTAGGGAGGGAGAAACCAAAGAGAGAGAGATGGTGGGAGGGATAGAGGGAGTGAGATACCTAAGAGAGAGGGTAGGAGGGATAGATGGAGGGAGAGACATGAGAGAGAGGGGGTGGGAGGGATCGAGGGAGGGAGATGAGAGAGAGAGACCTGAGAGGGGGTTGGAGTGAGAGAGAGAGTTGAGAGGGAGAGACCCAAGAGAGACCTGAGAGTTGGTTAGAGCGAGAGAGAGAGAGAGAGAGAGAGAGAGAGAGAGAGAGAGAGAGAGAGAGAGTTCTCTAGGTAGGGTAGGAGGGATAGAGGGAGTGAGAGACCGAAGAGAGATAATTTTCCTTGTTAATGAGCAAGGAAACATAAACATTCCTATGTTCACTTTTACTTCCTCCTAGAGACTTGTTGGAGATGTTGTCAAGCACCAGATTTCAAAAAATCTTGTTAACATTGTCTTTGACACCAAGTGACTTATTGGAAGGTGGTTCTCTGATTCTTTTTTGCAAGACAACCTGAAATTATGGCCTTTTACTATCATCCAAGGGAAGGATGATATGTTTGTCATCTAAGTCACTTACAAAGGAGAAACTAAGTTGTTTATGCTTGAAGAGATCCCAAGGCACACCAACTTGCTGCTATCTTTGATTTATGTGGTCATTGAGAAATAAATTTCCTGTGATCCATCCAACTTGTTGCTATTTTCTGACGGCGCCTTAGGAAATGAGGCTTCGAACTATTGCCATATACTTTAAAATTATTTATTGATGTGTGGTCAATTCATAATATAGACTTTAATTAATGTCAAATAAATGAAGTTTTAGGTGTGGAAAGCACATAATACAATATATAATAATAATAATACAATAATATAATAAATAATATATAATACAATACATAATGATATTACAATATATATATATATATATATATAATATATTAAAATACAATTTATAAATACAATATTAGAGGGATATTAAAATATATTATAAATATAATATATAATATATATTAATAATAATAATAATATGTAATATATATTGTATATCATATAATACATATTATATAATATAACATTCAATATATTATAAATTTTTTAATTTTGATATAACAAATATCCATTATTGACAAATATATATTTTGCCTTCACATTAAAATTTATATATTATTTATATATAAATAATATAATATTAAATATATTAAATCTAATATAATATATATACTATTATATATTATACACAATATAATATTATATTATAGTATTATATGTTATATATAATATAATATTAATATTAAGTGTTATCAAAGGGATTTGCTCCCGCATGCAAAACTGTAAAACTCTGTAATCCCGTGTAACATTGGATTACTTTTAGGTTGTCGGTATCCTATTCGAAAGTAAACCTCCGGATTCTAGGCCGGCTTCCTATATGGTTTTCTGATTATGGACTTAAAATTTGATTGGAAAAGGGAAAAGGATTTAATCTAATGCAAAACTGGAAAATTGAACTATGGTGATGCACCAAAAGAAACTAATGTGTGAACTTAATCACAACTGATATTCTTAGAATATGTTAACACAACTTAATCTAGGCACCTTAATTACACAAATAATTCAATAAAAGGCTCAGTTCAACCTTTGTCTTACTAAGAAAAAATAGGGTTTTCACAAATTAAGAGGAAAGATAAACTTAATAAGCACAATTCACGACTTGTAATAAACTGCCATCTTGCACATGCATCAATAGGTGAGACATAAATTTAAAGGTTTTTGAGCAAAACACATTAAATTTTCATCAAATCACTACAAAACACAAAGCACCATAGACTAAAAAGGGAAACACTGATTTAATCAAATACTTGAAGGAAATTCTACAATTTGACAAAGTGTATTAACCTATAATGATTTGTTGAATAATCTATTGAATTTCGAAAAGCTGAGTTAAATGAAGTCTCTTTGCTGAAGGCAAAGGTAGAAAACAAGAACTAGAGGAAAAAGAATAACTTTTCCCAATATATACAATAAAGGCATGCATAAAGCAGCCAAAAGTGGAACTGAAAGCTAACTCCAAGTAAAAAAACTGCATCTCTAATGTGAAATTCGAGAAAAAGAGAAAATCCTCGTAAAAATGGCTCGAAACTAAAGCAAACTGCACTCTCTGTCTAGAAATCTCCACCTCTCCATGCGCCTGATCAAAATACCTCGTGAACTGAGAGAAAAACCTCACTATTTGCATGACTTGAATAACTGAGAACTCAAGCTCCACTTGGTGCATGGGCGATTTTTTTTATTATTTTCAATATTTTCCCCTCCATGCATAATCTATATTTAGCACCTCGCATGAGAAAAAAATCGTTTGAACTCACACAAACTACATCTTCATGCCTTTGTTGATTATGCATGATGGCTATTAACTTGATGTTTAATGTTTGCACTTTAAAATAGTTAAATTAATTAATTGACTTATAATTCATCATTTAATTAATTAACTTTACATTGTATAATGCAAACATAAACATTGGAGGTTAATGTCAAATTAGAAATTTGACTTCATAAACTCACGGGCTTCATCTATCATAAGGTTTATTGACCTAAAGGTCATTACCACGATGAAAAGAAAAATGAAATGATTTTCCTCTAAAACAAAGTCAAAAAATAATCATCACTTGGGAATAGGGTGAGTAAAAACACTCGAACCCTAACACTTTACTCATTTCTCTCAATTTTTTTAGCACATTCTGGATGAGCTATGTGCCGCCATTGTAGGGTTTGATGTTGGCCATCACCGAATGGAGTCTCCGTGAACTCAATTGTTCACCATTTTGTGTTGTTTCTGAGAGATTCTTTGGCCCGGGTGTATATCTATTTTCTTTTCAAAGAAAAATCTGTCTGTAGACTGCCATGTATTCCCGCTTCATTGTATTCTGGGTTTTGCAACTCGAGCTTCATTATTGGCATTCTCTCCTTCCTAGCCAGACTTGACAACAAACTGGGAATGTCATTCAACAGGGAAGCCATTTCTTTGCTAAGAAACCCTATTTTCTGTAAAAGAAAAGAATGTTTGCTTTCAAATATAACAAAAAATGCTTTTATGGTAAATTTCTCTCTAGAAAAGACTCGACTTCACTGGAAATGTTGAGGATCTCTCTTTATTTTGCAGATTGTGACTTGATTATTGTGTTTTTGAGGAAAACCCCTCTCTATTTCGTGCTTAAAACGATTAAAAACCACAACTGTAACTTGCGTTTTCTTGAACTAAAGAGAAGCATTGGATCGAATTATGAGAAAATGGATAAACCTGCTCATGCTTGGATTTCCTTCAAGTCACGGGCTTCATGCTCTATTCTGGGTTCTTATCTCTATTTCATCTGGTTTTTCTTTCCCATGATGTGGGCATTTGTAAAATACATGTAAAATGTATTTAGAAAAGAAAACCCCAAAGGCCCGCCATGAAATTTATGTATCTTGTTACTGTGAATGAGCTTTCCTGATTTATGGCTTTTGAAATAATAAAAAACCCTTAAGCACCGCCATGCTTTTGGTTTGGAGCTGAAACCTTGAATATTATGTTGTTTATGAGAAAACCCTATGAAGCAGAGGTAAATCAAGCTTCGAATCTTATTGCTGAATGCCACGGTTATAACCTTATGTTTTCTAGGTTTTGCATTTTTTGAGGATGAAGTAACTCCTTAATTGTTTTTTGAAGCACCTTCTACAGCCGTGGCCATGGAAAATGATTTTTTGGGTGCTACCCCTTTTGTGACTTGAGTAATATGAGGGTTCTACTAGTTCTCCTGTTCCTATAGCTCGAAATTGTGTGACTGTTGCTTGAAAACTACATGAAAATGGTTGACCTCATGTGAAATCTGATTGTATTCTTTATGCAAACGAAAGCCTTAGATATGGTTGCCTTTTCTATGGATGATTACTTTGACTTAGCTTTTGTACATGCTTATCTCAATGTTGCCCTTATAAGTCTTCTCCTCCTGACATCATGATGTATCTTTTTGTATAGATGGACTGTTTGATTTAATCATTCGTGATGTCCACTTGTACCATATATTATTACATACTCAATACACAATGTGTAACGCCCCGCCACACAACCCTAGAGGAAGTTACATTTAACTGCTTAAACGAAATATTTTTTTTGAAAAAAGTATAATTAATAAGCAAGTTCGCTAACTAATGCCAACAACCTCTAAGGTTACGAGATAGAGGTTATAAAGAACCTAAACAGAAAACATGATTTAAACCATGTCAATAAATTACTAAATAAATTAAGCACATACATTCCATATAAGATAATTTAAATCAAGCATAAGAGATAATCATCAATTTCATTTATCCAATTAAATAATAAGATTACAACACTCATTCCTTGAATGAGGCAAGATCAATAACATAACGAGATTACAATTACAACTTCCATCTCGATAACAACTGAGGGGTAAAATAATACAAGGGCAACTGAAACGAAATAAAGCAAGAACTGATACTGAAACCAACGAGCTCTCCAACTGGAAGTCTTGTCCACATGAACATGAAGAAGGAACCCAACAGATTTAGGTGGACGCTGCCCAACCAAGTGGAACCCAAAGGCCCACCCCCCGCACTAGGAGATAGTAACCAGGAATCCTAGCCAAGACCATCTACCTCTAGACACAGGCTAACATAAACTGAACCAAACTGAAACAACCAATCACAAGAACCTCACAAGTACACCCCAAGGTACAACTCAAATCCAGCATAAGTACAACATAAGATCAACTCAAATACCATGCGAGAACAATACAAGGACAACTCAACATGGTCACAATGCTTCCAAAAGTAAAGCATAACAAGTATGTTAAAATAACCATACACAAAATAATCGAATACCAACTATGGTCACATCAGGTATGTTAAGGAAACCATACCAACTAGAAACAAGAACCAACTGTTGTCTTAGATAGAGTGTCATTGCACAGCTCGTCATGGGTTATCCTTGGGAATCTTCATAGGCTCCAACCCCCGCAAGAAAAGGTTATCCTGGTGACCTTTACCGAATCCCGACCCCCATACTCACTCATGTAGAGCCAAATACCTTTCGTACAGACAAGATAGATGACCTTGCCATTACAAGCCTTCCCATCTCATCCCAAGTCTAAACGAGCACTTGAGTCCATGAGTGAGGCATTAATATTTTGATTAGTGAGAAGTTAGTCCTAAGCTTCTAAGTATTGTTTTAGTTATCACTTGATTAAATAACTTACAACGAGTTATCCTTGACACCACTTCGGGTGCCGACCCCCATTACAAGCCACTCTTCTACTAGACAACACACACACACACTAACTAAACATCAGTGGTACCAAGGTGCAACAAACAAGATAACACGTCCACTCCTTCCTCAGGAGTCGACAAAGATGAACCCATCTCCAAACACTGGAGGAAACATCAATTACAAAACTGCTCCTGACCGCTCCTGACAAGGAGGCATATATTACCAAATCCACTCCTTTCTCAGGAGGCACAAAACATTCCCGTTCGTGGAAATCGGGTAGACACTGACCATACTCCATGCACTACCCAAGGGAATTAACAAACAGTTGACATCACAAGATGACAACCCCGAACCTCTAGGGTCTTCTGGAAGACTTACAGATTAAAATACACTTAACCCCTTTTTCCAAAACATGAACGCAGAGGAAAATAATCATGAAGGCAAGTTGCGAGGAATTAAACTAATTTGGATATATTAAATCCATTCCCTGAATTACATTCAGTAATTTATTGCATCTATATAAACAGATTTAAAATACGTCTCTTTCAGACAAGATGAAATTTAAACCAACACGTAATTCCCTAATTGCCTTAAATAATAAAATAAGCATTTATCTCATCCATTACTCTAAAACCAATTATTTATTCTAGAATGAATATCATTTTAAAATAAGATCGAAAATTCAAACCATTTAACAAATTACTTTAATAAAATTCCCCCAATTACAACACAATCATGCTTTTATTCAATTTCCCCATTAAATATATCTATTAAAGAATAAAATCGATAGTTGACTATGGTCACAATAAATTAAATTCCTCAATTACCTTAGAAACATGTCATTTTTAAAAAAAACGACAGATTAAGGTATATATACTTGAATATTTAAATCAACATTTAAATATTCAATTAAATCTTTAAATAGTTAAATCATTATTTTAATCTATGCATATACAAAAAATTAAATAAATAAAACTTACCTATATATTTGCATATATTTTAATATTTTAATAATACATATTATAATATTAAATATTAATATATACACATATTAACATTTAATATTATGAAAATATATAATAATAAAATATTAAAGAGATATTTTATTTTATTTTTATTAGAGAAAAAACAAACGCCAAAGACGCGTTTTCCTTGGGACGCGCACACATTTTTGAGGGTGGGCGGCTGTTGTTTACTGCCGGAGTCAACACAGGGGGCGGTTGTGTTTTACACACAACCAAACCCCATTTCATGGGGTGGTTGTGTGTAACACACAACCGAGCTCCCATCTATGGGCGCGGCCGGTTGGGGGGTATGGGAGAGGGAGCACAGGGCGCAACTCCCCCACACGCCTCCCATGGGGGCACGGTGGGGTGAGCCCCTTGTGATTCCCCTCCCGAACCCTCCACATAATTATTATTATTTTTTTTTAATATATATAAAAAAAAAATCGAAACTTTTCTGCGGATTTCGTCCGCCAAAACAAAAAAATACACAGTCTTCTTTGTTTGATTTATTTTTCATTTGAAAGATAAATTCTCCCCAACATAACACATGCACCCAAAATAAAAGGGTAAATAAATATATATATATATATATATATATATAAGATTTATAGTTATCACAACAAATTGAACAAATAAATATAGAAATGAAACAATTATATTAAAATTGCAAAATTCTTTGAAGAAGATCATTTTAAAATCGAGGTTTCAAGTTTTGAAACAAGATCTAACTTGGGTTTTCTCTTGCAAACCAAACAGAGTTTAAATATTTTCAATCAGCAATTAAATTTTTTTGTGAATCTTTTCAAACTGAAAACAAATTTATTTAAAAGAAAACCTGGTTACAGAAGTTTGAAAAGATCCATAAGGGTGCCATGATTCCTCTTCAAAATCCAGTTCCTCCAAGCAAATCCAAAAGCCCCAAAACCAGAAATTCTTTCCCTTCTCCATTTTTCTCATTTTTTATCCTCCTTTTAATTTTCTATCCAAAAAATCCAATAATAGCCAAAATGGAAAAATATCCCTCAACCCCCAAAGTCAACTTTTGAAATTATCTCTAAATATCTCAATTTCAATTTTGCATATAAAATTTTCCAAAAAAAAGAAATTTAAATCATTTTCTTTGATTTTCAATCTTAATTTAAATTCAAAGTATCTATAATTTCCAATATGCATAATCAACTTTATTTCAACAAAATTAATTTAATTAATTAATAAAATAAATCAAATCCAAGATTTAATTATTTTATCAATTACATTAAATTAATCAATAAATAAAATAACATTTTTCACAATATAACCAGATTAATTAAATCAACAACTTAACTACATAAAGTCATTTAATTACCCTTTTCAACTTGCAATTAAATAAAATCCTGACAATTTAAATAGTATTAAAACAATTGAACCAGACTAAAACTGACTACACACTTATGACTAGGGTGATGACTTGACACGGGAAACCTAGCTACTATCTCCCAATCGAATACCGTTGGGCATTGGACATGCTCAAACCTGTGAAACCAGGTGGAGTCGATATCCTGTACCTGTCAACCTAAAAATCAAGTAAACAACAACATATAATATGAACAACATAAAATACACACCGTGAAGAGGAATCTCGGAATCGCAGGGCGCTCGCAAGCAAGTGATGTGATCCGTCCCCTTCACCAATACAATCTAACCAACTAACGAATCTAACATCATTAATCCAATTATCCACTATGCTAATCCAAAACATGACATAATAATAACATCGGGATAAAATACCAAGTACCAAGGTCAAAGCACTATCAAAAAATAAGGCCTAACCAAACAGAACACTATTCCATCAAAAGAGCGAAACGGAGGGGTCTTACACAATGGTTATACCTATTAATGTGATATTGCACTTATTCTATAGTTAAATCACCACTCCATTACAATGTTCAACTATTCAACTTAAACTCACTACTCCATTGTAATGTATTGCCACCTTTGAAAATATGATTGCACCTTATGCAAATGAACTTTTCTAACACTGTCGCATGGTCTCTCCTGTAAGATTAGCTATGTTTTGACTTAGTGCTTATGCTTGAATATTGTGCTATTATCTGATTCAAAAATAGTGAATGATCCTCATTGCTTCTCCATTATTTTTAACTTTGCTCACTCATTGGTGACATGGTGTAAACTATCTTTTGCGTCAATGACAAACATAAGACTGCCCTCTCACATTTATGCATAATCAATCTTTCACAAGGCTATGAAGAATGAACTGCCTTGCAACATGTTCGTACTCTGTCCCAAGTTGGATTTTATATTATGCATATAAGATGTCTTTCATATTAATATCCATGCCTTTGACTATCCTTAATGTATATAACTGCTCCTTTGACATTGTAGTATAGTGAGTCTTCCTTGTTGTCCTTTCTTTTTGACTGTTATACATGATGGCTGCCTTGCACTTATGATGATGATAGTATTTGTTATGAACATGGATTTTGGATTTTTCTTTTATTATTCAAATTTGTTGCTTCCTATGGCAATCTATGAATGAACTATAACATTAATGTATGCATTTTTTGATATGAAGAACAAAAATGATGATTATACAATCAATAAAATCATGATGTAAAACCATTAACAACATAAGACATGCATGTGCAAACATGGTTTCTTTGGTGAAAAAATGATGCTTCTTTGTTCTATTCTATAAAGACTATAAACTAAAATCCTTTGCATTTAAACATTATGGGCTCAACCCTTGTGGGAGCCACAATTTAACCCACATGCTAAAATGTCGAATCATTTACAAAATATGTACCTATTCCTGCACATTAAACAAACAAGTTAGAAAAACAATTGAAGCTAAAAGATTCCATTGAACTTTGTGCTCCTTGAACATCTTCTTTCTTGCCTGATCTAGTCTTTTAATGAATGCCTAATTGAATGTGTATTACATCTCTGTTGGTAATGTAGGCATGAGGTAGGATGTGATTCATCATTGCTCTAACACCCCCTGTTACAATCCTGCAGATGTATTTGGAGCTCGGAGCTGCTACAACTTGGAGACATGACAACTGAAGACATCGAATGTGACAATGATTCGTCATTCTAGGAAATGACGAATCACCTTCTCTCTTATTCCTTTATTATCTTCAGTTGTGTTGTACACATTTTCTTTTTCGTATTCATTATTTGATTATGAAAATCAAATTAAGCTACTCCCACGGCTTGTGTGGGACCTTGGTTTGTACATTATGAATAAAGCAGAAAACTTTATGCAATCTTATGATTTCTTTGTTACAAGTAATTGCATAATAATACTGAAAATTCAAAATGTAATCAGATTTATTTCAGCAATGAATACTTTAGCAAAAAAAATTGTACCTTTCAATGATGAATGTAATTCAGCTCAACCTATTTTCAGCCATAGCTAAAAATAGGTAACATTAAGTATGATATATTAAATCTATATAATATATTAATAGATAATATGAACAAAATCATATTATATATTTTATACTAATATAACATGCTCGAAATTATAGATATCCATTTTGTGACACCCACCATACGTTTTCAGAGTCATTGTAAACAAAACGAATATTCGTTTTGAAAAAAAAAGGAAAAATAGATATCCATTTTGTGAAAGTGGACAAAGCAGATAAAATAAAATTTTGTCTATTCCAAGAGCCCCCACATTCTCTGCTCAGTCAGGAATATCATTATTTCTATGCATTATAGACAAGAAATCACTTTTGGAGCACTCCTTTTCACAAAAAGTTTATTCTTTCAATCATTTGGTACATCTTTGGGTTGGGATAATGGGAATCAATAGTCATTGTAAAGCGAAAAGGAAGAGGAATTATCAAGCGGAGGAAATTGAGGAAAGTAGAGTGAAATATAGAGAAAGGAAGAGGTTTCAAAGAAAAGGTATGTCAAATTCTCTTCAAGGGGAAGTCTCCTCTTTACCTTTAAGTAAAAATCAAAGTGACCATGATATTCAATTTGAAAATATTGAAGAAGAAATTGATATCAAGAAACTTTACACATGAAAATGATGTGCAAAATGTTGAACATGAAATTGTAAATTTTGAGCATGAAAATGAAATTCAAAATGTTGAACAGTCAATTGAAAATATTGATGTTGAACATGAAATAGGTAAAAATGAAATAATCAATGTCAATGTATCTCCTAATTTTGCAAGAAGAGATGATATTAATGAAGAAGAAAATGAAATCATAAATCCATCTATTTGTAATGAACCCAATGAAAATGCCCAACGTTCAAGAACCCCTAAATGGTCACTTCAAATAGACGAGAACATAATAGATAATCTTGATGGAAAAGGTCATAACAAATGGTTCGGTTGTGGGCTAACTCTATGTTCAATGAATAATTTTTTGATAAGACATTAACCAAACAATGTCAAATTTTTGTGCAATTGCTAAATTCTTACAAAATGAGACCATCAGTAAAGAAATTGAAGATTCGTGTCACCAAAAAGTCAAAAAAATAGTATTATTGTAAAAATTCTTTTTTATGCTCTAACTTCTATTGGAAAGACTAGTAAGGAAAAAAATAAAAGAGTTTCTCGTAGAGTGATCACAACATCAATAGTAAGCCATCATTTGAGAAAGGCTTGTTTAATGAGACAAACTTGTATTGATTTAAATCTAGATCATAAAAAACTGTCTAGAGCACTCTCAAGAACTTGAAGACTTGATAGTCCTCTTCAAAATAATATGCGGGATTTTAGTGGGAGGCATCCACGTGTTGATAAGAAGCTAACCAATACTGTAAAGATGCAAATTGAACAATTTTGGAGCTCTCACTCTAGAGTATCACTGAATGTAAAGGATGTTTTAAAGTTAAGAATTGGAAATCGAAATCACAAACCGCATCCTAAACATTTCTTGGAATGTAGCCAAACAATATAGTACAACTTTTTTTTGTGAAGCACATCCAAATTTTCAAATCTCACAAAGGGCTTTTGAGTCATGTAAGGCATTTTATTGTGTACCTATTAATATTTGTAATACATGTTGTAAATATTGCATTGAGTTTTCAATGTATCATGAATTATTATGCTATATTCGTTCTACTATGCATACTAATGAAATGTTGCAGGAATGTCATGCAATGCAACTCCCCAAGTCATCCAGGGACTTGTTAGACTCATTTTTATGTGTTATAGGTGATGGTGTCCTTTTTTATAGAAATGATTATTTGAATGAAACATGTTTGCAATGTGGTGGTTTATCGAAGTTTGTAACATGTTTTTATGAGGACAGAGAAAATGATTTTGCTAACAAGATTGTTGATAAAAAAGGTTTGAGACAGTCAAATATAGTTTGAAGAGTGGAGGTGAAGGTTATAGATGGAAGTTGGTTAAAAGAGAGGTAAGTATTTCTGATTTTATTTATAATTTTAAGAAAAATCATTTTTATAAGTATGGAAGGCATAGCCACAAGTCACAGTGGTTGGATCGACAATTTAGGATGTGTAAGGACTCTTTCCTGATTGGAACTATTATATTCATAGTTGATTTTTCTGAAAATCACACATTGCAACTATAGAATGAGGTACAATCACAATATTACAATTCTATTCAAATTTCTATTTTTGTTCACATAACATATAGACATGACCATGATAGTACAAAAGAAGATAGGAAGAGAATTAGGGAGTACCATTTTTACATGAGTGATGATAGATCTCATTCATTTGAGTTTGTGTAATATTGTTTTGAATTTGTTTTTGAGTTCTTAAGGGAAAAAGGTATTGCAATGGGTCGACATCTCATTTGGTCAGATAACTGCACAGGGCAATTCAAGAATGCTTGTATATTTTATTGGTTGAGTAGGATGCATGTACAAAGGAGTTAGGAGCATGTGTGAAGAGAGCTCTGGTTAAGGAACAATTGAAGATCAAAGGTGGTGCAACATTCAGTGATGCATGTTCTGTTGTTGATTAGTGTAGTAATGCATTATCACGAGGAGGGACACTTGATTCACAAGTGTGTAGGTTCTTTTGGTTGGTTGAGGAGGGCATAGTGGGAGACAAATTAGAATGTCAAACAATTATAAAATCTTCAAATATGCATTCATTTCAAAGATCAAATACATGTGCATGGACCATATGGACATGAGAGTTGGCTCATTTTTGTTAGAATTGTATGAACTGTGTGATTGGGATCAATGAAAGTCAAGTGAGTGGGTAGATACATGAATTCCACAATATCTAACCCTTTATCTACAACACAATCCTTTTTATAAGATGAAATAGAAAGTTCACTTGACTATGACCATCTTTCAGATCTTGTACAACCAAGACATGTCTATGCAATTGTTGCACCACAGGGGAATGAAGAGGGATCGAACTATTCATTGGCATGATGTGTACAGGGAAAGAAGAAGCTAACACAACTAATGACAAATGATGATGGGTTCATGTATCCTATAGGTTTATTTGTTGTTGGAACTTGCTTGTGAATGCATATGATTAGAAAGAATGGCATACCTACATTTAAAGACTATGAGAAACAAAAAAACATTCTCATGTATTCACACCTTGTTATAGCAACAAATGTTAAGTTATCGAGACATCATGCCAAACCAAAAACAAAGGAACTATGGAAAATTAATAGTGTTGATCATAAAGCATTACTTGATACTCTAGAGGTAAGATATGACCCTTCATGCACACTTGAGTAGTGGATCGTTTGTTGTATGCGACAGGTATGATATTGTTCATCTTATTTTGATTAATGTCCATAATAATTAAATTGTTTGATCTGCTAAGGTTAATCATTTATGTTGTTTAGAATAATATAGATTTTTATTCTAAGCATCTTTTTTAGTTTGCATTACCATTTCATCATCATTTAGGTTGTTTAGAAGAATATAGATTTTTTATTCTAAGCATCTTTTCTAGTTTGCATTACCATTTCATTATCATTTAGGTTTTTTAGAATTATATAAATTTGTTATTCTAAGTATATTTAGTTAAACAAAGAAACTAATGAAAGTGATAAAAACTAATAATTATATAGATTTGTTATTTGAAGTATATTGCAATGTTTGCACATTATGGACCATGGAGTTATTCCAACAATAGCCAATTCTGATCCTTTGGCAGAGGTATGTGATAGATTAGTAAATTTGACACTATATTTTCTCTTCTATGGTCTATTATTGAAAATTTTCATGATACTTATATGTAGTTTAATTGCTATCTTGATGGTTGCTACAGGTGCTTGTCACTCCAGATCATCAATGTGCTATTGTTGTGAAAGAGCATGATGATTATTTTATTATATTCCATTCCACGATTTAATTTCTATATATTAACTTATATAATTCTTATTTTATTAGTTACATCTCCAGATGAGTGAATGAGGAGCAAAATGAAAGTTACACCCCTTTGCAACTTTACACTGCATGCATTTGACTCTTTTTCCATCAATTTAAAACTCGAAACCATGGGCAAATGCCTCAAAGATATCAAAATTGAGAGAGGTTATTGTAGATGGGCCCTAGGTGATCTCGTAGCCTCAAAAGGATTGTTTCTAAGTGACACAATTTTTGAGTAATAGCTTGTCAAAGATTGTTGCCTTTTTGCACTTTAGACTCTTAAGGGATATTACCGATGCAATGTAACTCATACTATTTCAATGTGTTTGGGTGTGAAATAGGACCATGCCTAGCATAAACCCAAAAATCCAAACGTGTTGGAACTATCGGTTTGGTCACATGAGGAGCAGAATAAAAGTTACACCCCTTTGCAACTTTACATTACATGCATTTGACCCTTTTTCCATCAATTGAAAACTCAACACCACAAGAAAACACCTCAAAGATATCAAAAAATGAGAGAGGTTATTGTAGAGGGGCCTTAGGTGATCACGTAGCCTCAGATGGATTGTTTCTAAGTGACATGATTATTTCTAAGAGCTTGTCAAAGATTGCTGCATTTCTGCACTTTGGACTCTTAAGGGATATTGTTGGTACAATGTAGCTCAGACTGTTTCGGTGTGTTTGGGTGTGAAACAGGACCATTCCTAGCCTAAAAGTAGCCATATGAATGCATTGGAACTATTGGTTTTGTCACATGAGGAGTAGAATGAAAGTCACACCGCTTTGCAAATTTACATTGCATGCATCTGACCCTTTTTCCATTAGTTAAAACCTCGACACCACGGGAAAACACCTTAGAGATATCAAAAACCAAGAGAGGTTATTGTAGAGGGGCTCTAAATTATCCTGTAGCCTTAGATAAAATGTTTCTAAGTGACACAATTTTTGAGTAAGAGCTCATCAAATATTGCTGCCTTTTCTCACTTTGGGCTCTAGGGATATCATCGATAGAATGTAGCTCAGACTGTTTTGACATGTTTGGGTATAAAACAAGACCATGCCTAGCCTAAACATACCCATCCAAATGTGTTGGAACTGTTTGTTTGGTTGCATGACGAATAGAGAATAATACACACACACCTTCCTCAACTTCTTAAGATCGGGAAGAATCTCTTCATTGAATACATTATCTAGCTCATTCATTTTGGTCTGTTTCTTTTTCAAGTGTTTTTAGAGCAGACTAACCTCCTTTTCATTGATGATAAATTCTTCTTCTTATCTTTTAATTCCTTTTCTAAGTGGTTAATTTTAGTCTTCAATTGTTTTGCTTCAATTTCAACACTTCCAACTATTGCTTTTGTATCTGCAACTTGACCATCCAAACATTTTTCCTCAGCTCTACTAGTATTACCTATTATCAGTCTCTATTATTCCTTTTCATGATCTTCTAACTTATTTTTCATATTTTTACTTTGAGATTTAGATCAACTACTCTATCATCAATGCTTAGGACAACATCTCTTTGTTTGATAGAGTTTTCAATGTCTTCAATACTTTCATGTGTCCATCGTACTAATTCTCTTATTTTGTACTTACATTTGATATTGCTTCTTCCTTATCATCTATTTCCAGTTGTATTTGCTCTATGAAGGTCTTAAGTTCAAGAATCTTTGACTTCATTTGTTCAAATCAAAATATAGCATCATCTCTCACTTTCTTTTCCTACACAAATTCTTACCAAATACAAAACCTCTTGAGTTTTTACACTTCTCCATTGCCATTTTCCCATTCCACATACTACACAAGTACCTTCCTTGAAAGATGTGTAATGCAATGTAATTAGTGATATGAATATAAACTACAACAATCTATTTTCTACAATTCATTACTTGAACTCCTTAACTTTATTTCTCTCTATATCCCTATGAAAAATGCTTTGGTAGACATGTATGAAAATTGTGGTTGCATAAACAATGTAGTGAACTGTTTGCCAAAATGCCTCAAAGAAATATGGTATCATGGAATGCCATGACAAGAAAATGCAATTGGTAGCTACTTCTAGTTATTAGATATGGGCTGACTTTGTAAAAACTATATCGCAATTGAAATTTTGTCATCTATTAGCATCTAGTTATTAGTTATGCAATGTAAGTAATGCTTTGAGTTTGAAAGATGTGTAATGCAATGTAATCAGTGATATGAATATAAACTACAACAATCTATTTTCTACAATTCATTACTTGGACTCTTTATTTTATTTTCTCTCTATATCCCTATGAAAAATGTTTTGGTAGACATGTATGAAAATGAAGTGAACTATTTGCCAAAATGCCTCAAAGAAATGTGGTCTCATGGAATGCCATAACAAGCAAATGCAATTGGCAACTGCTCCTAGTTATTAGATATGGGTTGACTTTGTAAAAACTGTATCGTAATTGAAATTTTGTCATCTATTAGCATCTAGTTATTAGTTATGCAATGTGAAGTAATGCTTTGAGTTTGAAAGATGTGCAATGCAATGCAATTAGTGACATGAATATAAACTACAACAATCTATTTTCTACAATTCATTACTTGAACTCTCTATTTTTCTCTCTCTATATCCCTATGAAAAATGATTTGGTAGACATGTATGAAAATTGTGGTAGCATAGACAATGCAATGAACTATTTTCCAAGATGCCTTGAAGAAATGTGGTCTCATTGAATGCCATGACAAGAACATGCAATTGGCAATTTGTCCTAGTTATTAGATATGGGTTGACTTTGTAAAAATTATATCATAATTGAAATTTTGTCATCTATTAGCATCTAGTTATTAGTTATGCAATGTGAAGTAATGCTTTGATTTTGAAATATTTGCAATGCAATATAATCAGTGATGAATATAAACTGCAACAATCTATTTTCTACAATTCATTTCTTGAACTCTTTTTTTTTCTCTCTATATCTCTATGCTATGGAAATACATTTCAATTTTTCTACTATGGTTCCAACTATATAAATTAATGATAAAGGGATCAAATTTGGTGAATTTTCCCAGGGCAACCAAATTTAACAGTACTATAACATGAGTAACAATGGTCTATGTAATTCATAAACTATTAAACTGCAAGATTGCAAGACATAGATATAATATGTTTATCATCATAGCTCAACCGTTATAAAGTGATTATACATTCAAATTTTAAGTTTCAAAATAGGAAACCATGTAGATAATGAACAAAATATGTCGAATATCAATTTTTATATATAGAAGTTTAAAGTAATTCTATATCTGAATATACAAATTTGGCATATATGCCAACTCAAAACAATGTTTACAAAATGTGGCATATGCTATCTCATCCAGTCTATATATATACAATGCATATGTCAAATGGTTATGCCATGTCAACAAAATCCTAATCTTCTAGGGGATCACCAAAACTTAGCCTCTTTGAACTACCTAATGGCTAAGAAGATGTTTTGACAAAAAACAATTTAAACCACAAATTAGATTAATTAGCTCTCAATGGTAAATAACTTAAACTACTAAAAAGAAAGTTATCTATTATTTTTTATAACTTTCAAAATCACATCTAATCACTAAACTATAAATTAAAGTCTAATTCAATTATTCATTACCTCAAGCATTTTTTCTTTCACTGCCATATGTTCAACAAATGATGGCCCCTTAAGATGCTCAAGAGTCCTACCATATTGTCTTGGTACTAGATCCACAAACATGGATGGTGGCATACTCTACAAGAAGAAAAATGAAAATGAAAAAAATAATAGGTAATTGCTGACAAAACAACATAAACTAACATATATCTACAAACTTATATAGATCTAATAGATATTAAAAAAACCATATACCCAAATAGGTGATGCAACTAAGATAATTGATTGAGAGGAACTCATCATGGTAAAAGGTGTGGCATCAATCACATCTAGAGTACACTACAAAAGTAAAATTAAGATCAAGATATAAGTTAGTATGTATTTAATTAATCATGGTTTAAAGGATATGCGTGTACAATAAAAAAGTATTACATGTAGAAAAAATTATACCAATGCATTTAGGCCAAAGTCAATGGTTGAAAGAGTGCCATGCTGCACATCTCTAATTTTCTCCTCTATCACCAACTTATCAAACCCACTTAAATATACATTAGTAACAGGTACTATTTGTTATAATAATTTTAAATGAAATGCACTATGAATATATTTAAGTTTTACCTGTAAAAAAGATTGAGGTTGTTGCTCCTCATTTGCATCAAGGGAGGGAATTGCACATGTTCCTCCCTCACACATCTCCCTGTTACTTTTAGTATGCACTTGTGTGCCATCTCCTCCAAGTGACGTATCATGCACCTCATACTCAAATGTGTCTAGGGGAGCCTCCTCTACATCTCCCGTAGGACCAAAACATGTATGCCCACATGTAGTGCATTGATGAGGAGCACAAGTATGCCTCAATGATGATGTTGCACCAATATGAGCTGAAACATGAGAAACGCCACCCTCTAGAAGTTGAGAACACTATGGCAATTGTGTAATCAAATGGCCTATGAAAGAGTGTAGGGCCAAGAGACTATTCTAGGTCACATTAGCAACAAAGTTTGGATGGGGTGCTAGAGGTGGGGAGGAAGAATAGGAGGGGAAACATAGGGACCTTACATAATATACATTGCCCTAGGTCTATGTTGGGGCATGCCCATACCCACTCCCTAAAAATGCTTGAAATCAAAATAGTTTGCATGTCTTCCTAAAACAAATTCTGCATATAATTTGCAGAGAAAGTATAGAGGGACATCAAGGTTTTTGTTGGGTGGTTTATCAAAAACCATCCACCAACGACTCCAAAATTTTGCAAATATTCTTGGATGGGTGCACCATTTAATGGAAAAATTAGGTTTACGTAAACCAACATTTTGTCTTGTTCTTTGATCCAAAAAATGTTGGGCTAAATCAACTTTGGATATTTCTAATATTTTGATGTCCTCATACGATAAACCATTTGCATATTCTAACCTCTTTTGATCTCTCTAATTTTGAGATGCATCATGTTTTTGGGTGATGTCCCTAACACGAGAGATTACAACTTCTATACTTGGGGTCACTTATCACAAATGCTCATGGATATGGTATCTCTCAACTATGTTTGTCAATTCAATTATATTTATTTCAATTAAGTCTTGAATTGAAGAAGGGTTTGGTGGAGGGTTTGCTAAACCTTGTTCCATTTTAACCCTGTTGTAGATTAGAAATTTATAAATTAACATTGTTTTCAAATAATTCCTAAAATTTCAACAAAAAACCTAATATTTTATTAAAAAATCATATAAAACAATCAAAATAAATCAAAATTTGTGTTTTAACATACTTGTGTGATGAAAAATCGATGGGAATTCACAAAGAGAGGTTCAAATTGTGAAGGGGGGGTGAAAATGGTGTCAAAAACAAATATTTGTTTAATTTGATATCCCTTCCTTGCTTCTCTGCCGCGAATAGTCACTGTTAAAATGACTATTTGCGACCTTTAATCTTTTATTCATACTGTCAAAAAATAGATATTTGTTTTAGAGAGCAATTAACTTTTTAAAATATGACATACATTAATATATATATTTATATATTATATAATCTATATATATATATATTATATTAAATTTATTATATATATATGACATTTATTATATATATTATATATTTATTAAATATATATTATATATATATTTATAATATATATTATATTATATATTATTTTTATATATTAATATATTATATATTATATATTACATATATTATATACTAATATTTATATATTATATATATTAATATATTAATATATGATTTTACAAAACAAATATTTGTTGCTTAAAGCTATCCATAGCTCTTCAAAACGGATATCTATTTTGGAGAACACTTTAATTTTTAAAATATGACTATATATATATTATATATTATATATTGTATATTAATATATAAAAATACATATTAATATTAATATATATTTTAATATTTTAATATTAATATGACAAATTGATATTATATTAGCGATATTATATTATCTATAATAAACTAGTAACGAATATCCGATATTGATATTGGATATCTGTTTTGAGCTGATATTACTTTTTTCGTATTGGATATCCGTTATTAATGGATATCCATTTTTTAAAAGCGGATATTTGTTAATAAAGGATATCCATTTTTCTTTGGTTTTACCATACAAAAATGTTCTTTTTACCAACCCAACCAAAAAGTCAAATGTGATTTATGAGCTTTTCACTTCCTCATGTCGCATTTTTTTGCATCGCTATTGTTTGGCCCCTCATGATCCTGCATAAACCCATGAGAATAATGAAAAAGGAAGGCATTCCATTCTCTATAGTTTATCTAGATCAATGTTTGTCAGGGTTATGCATTATAAAACTGCACATGATGTTCAAGAAAAGTTGAAAAGCATATATGGAGATGAGAAAAGTAAAAATGACAAAGTTGCAGATTCTCAGAGCCAAGTTTGAAGGTCTGAAGATGAGTGAAGAAGAAAAGATTACAGACTATCTGCTCAGGGTTGATGAAACAGTGAACTCTATCAAAGGGTTTGGAGAAGTTAAGGAATCAGTCATTGTGCAAAAATTCTTAAGGACTATGCCATCTAGATATGACTCCAAGATATCAACAATAGAAGAAGCAAGAGAATTGGATAAAATTACTATTGATGAAATACATGGCATATTCAATGCATATTAAATGAGAATGGAAAATGGAGAGCCACCTAAAAAAGAAGCTACATTAAAGGCTACAAACAAAGACAAGGTTGAAGCATTCAAGAAAGATAAAGAAGTTGTCTCTACATCAAATCATGAAGAGACTGATGAGGAAGAAGAAAAATTTATCAAAAGACTAAGGAGAGGATCCAAAAAATATAAAGGTAAGTTACCCTTCAAGTGCTTTGACTACGGTAAAGTAGGACACTTTGCTTCTAAATTTCCCTATAGTAAGAAGAATAACTTTGAACAAGGAGGAGATAGTAAAAAGAAGAAACCCTACTATCCTAAAAATAAATTTGTAAAGAAGATAAAGAGCTTATACATTCAAGAGGAGAGTGCCTCATTTGATGCTAGTGATAGTTCAGATGGTGAGCAAGATTGTGCTTTTGTAATGAAGGAAGAAGAGGAAGAATCTCTCTTCATGGCCGAAGACTATAAAACTAAAGCATGGCATGGGTAAACATCTTGGTGAAGAGGAATCTGAAATAGATCTTGAAGGAGAACTCATCTCTGTCCTAGAAGAAATTGACAACTTAAGACATGAGGTTGAAGACCTGAAAAAGGAGAATAAGAAGTTAACTAAAGACCTTGAGGATTCCAATCAGATGGTAGTGAGCCTGGAAATTTAAGTGGAGGAAGCCAAAATAATGGAAGAAGTGGTAAAATCCAAATTAGAATTTGATGTGGATGAATGTATGAAGCTTGAGGTAGAAGTAGTTGCCTTAAGAAAAGAGTTGGAGAAATCCAGAGAGAAAGTTGAAAAAGAATTGAAGCTGAAAGGAGGCTCAGAGACTCTTGATGGATTATTAAGCATGCAAAAGCTTGGTAACAAAGAGAAAGTGGGTTTAGGTCTTGAGAAAGGAAAAATTTCCTTTATCAATGTTTCTGAATTTTTTTATGAAAGATTTAGAGCAGAAGAAAAGTCTAGCTCAAATGGTGAAAAATCATGCAAGGAGGATGTTTTCAGAGAAGAGAAGAAGTCTGCTGAAGAGAAGAAATTTGATGAAGAAAAGAAACCAGTTACAAACAAGAAGAATAACCAATTAGCTCTTGGCCAACAAAAGAAGAACTGATGTTGATGAATTTACAAGAGTGAGAGATCTAAGAAAGTTAATAAAAGGAAGACCCCCTCATTTAGCTCAAGGAAATTCTATGACCAAGTACTCATCATACTTCTATGGGTATTGCTATACTTGTAATCAATTTGGTCATAAGGCTAGAGAATGTAGAGTAGTTCCTAAAAGGAGTACAAACTTTGCAATAAAAAGTCCTTTTTCTCCTTTAATGGATATGAGTGTAATGTGTTACAACTGAATAATTTTGGTCATATAACTAGAAATTGTAGAACAAAATTTATAAGACCAAATGTTCAGTTTGAGAAGAAGGAAGACATATCTCCCAAAATGGAAAAGGAATCTAAGGTTCTTGAGAAAGAGGAAGAGAAGGTGGAGAAGAAGCCTATGAAGGTGTGGAAAGAGAAAGAGAATATTCCCACACAATCAATGATTACACAACTGACATTGCATTCCAAAAAGAAAAATCTATGGGTAATTGACAGTGAATGCTCCAAGCATATGATAGGGGACAAGAGTAAATTAATCCAACTCAAGAGGTGTAAATAAGGATCAATTAGCTTGGGTGACAACACTGCAGCTAAGATATGTGGAAAAGGAATTTTGAGCTTAGATGGTAAAAATCCTACAAAAGATTTCCTTTATGTTGAAGGTTTGAAGCAAAATTTGTTGTGTAAGTAAAATGTGTGACAATGGATATAATATTACATATTACTCAAAAGGTTGCAAGATAAGAAAGAATGCAAAAATAATTACACGAGTAAGAACTGATTCCAATCTTTACAATCTCTATGAAGTAAAAGGTCAGAGTTGTCTAATAGGTCAAGCTGATGAGAGTTGGTTGTGGTATCAAAGGTTTGGGCATGTAAATTTTGATCATATAGTGAAAGTAAGTTCAATAGGTCTAGTAAGACACATGCCTAAGATCACCAAGCCTACAAATATTATTTGCAAAGAATGCCAGTAGGGAAAAAAAACAAGGGTTAAGTTTAAAAAAAGGAATATCCAACCACAAAACCCTTACAATTGGTTCACATGTATCTATGTGGTCCTACAAGGACAAGAGGATTGAAAAGAGAAAGATACTTCATGCTGCTAATTGATGACTATACAAGAATGACATGGGTAATCTTTCTGAAGGACAGGTCTCAAGCATTTGAAAGATTCAATATATTTAGAAAAATGGTTGAGAAGGAGACAAGAAGAAGAATCAAATGCTTAAGATTAGATAGAGGAGGATAATTCACATCAAGTGAACTCATTGAGTATTATGAAAACCATGGAATTAAGAGACAATATTTTGCTCCAAGAACTCCACAATAGAATGGAGTTGTATAAAGAAAGAATAGGGTAGTTAAGGATATGACCAAGACAATGCTGAATGAGGCCAAGTTGGAAGACATGTTTTGGAGAGAAGCGGTTCATACAACAGTGTATATTATGAAAAAAGTTCAAATTAGAGAAAACAATGACAAAAATCCCTATGAACTGTGGTATGGTAAGCCTACCTTATTCAAGTACTTAAAAAATTTTGGTAGAAAATGCTACATCAAGAGAGACGAAGATAACTTGGGAAGCTTTGATCCTAGATGTGATGAAGGGATATTCTTAGGGTATTCCACTCAAAGCAAAGCTTACAAGTTCTACAACAAGAGGCTGCACAAGATTGTGGAAATCATAAATTTCAAGATTGATGAGAACATCAAACATGTCAAGTATGATAAGAATAATTTTAAAGAGGAATTAGATTGTGAAGAAGATGCAACAAATGATGAAGAAGAACAAGAAGAGGAGAATGAAAAAGAACTTGCAAAATATGTGCAAAAGGATCGCCCTGCAAATTAGATTATTGGTGATAAAAAATGTAGGAGTTCAAAAAAGGAGAAGACTTGCAAAGGGCAAGGAACAAGTAAATTTTTCTCTCTTGTCACAAATTGAACCTAAAAGCTACATTGAGGCCAACAAGGATGAGAGCTGAATTAAGGAAATGGAAGAAGAGCTAAATTAGATTGAAAAGAACAAGACATGGGAATTGGTTCATAGACCCCCAAGCAAAAATGTCATAAGTACTAAATCGGTGTTTAGAAAAAAGCTAAGTGAGGATGGTGTTGTAGTAAGGAACAAGGCAAGATTGGTGTGCAAAGGATATGAACAAGTTGAGGGCATTGACTTTGAAGAAAATATTGCACCTATTGCTAGATTAGAAGCTATAAGCATTTTTCTTGCATTTTCAGTTTATCAAGGATTTAAGGTATATCAGATGGACATTAAATCTACATTCCTTAATGGAAACCTTGAAGAAGAAGTCTACATTGAACAACCGGAGGGTTTTCAGCTATCAGAAGAAGAAGATTATGTATATAGATTGAGAAAAGTGTTGTATGGTCTGAAGCAAGCACCTAGAGCATGGTATTCAAGATTAGACCAATACCTACAACAAAAAGGACTCAAAAAGGGATGTGCAGATAACAATCTGCACTTTAAATCTAAAGGTGAGCACATGATTATTCTATTAGTTTATGTGGATGACATCATATTTGGTGGTAGCAATGATAAAATGTGTAAAGTGTTCGCTACCAACATGCAAGATGAATTTGAGATTTCAATGCTAGGAGAATTGTCATTTTTCCTTGGTTTACAAATTATACAAGCTAATAATGGGATTTTTATATCTCAAACTAAGTATGCTAAGGAAATTCTTAAGAAATTTGGAATGGAGGATAGTAGACCAATTAGTACCCCCATGATAATTGGTTGTAAGTTGATAAAATCAAATGATTCCCCAGATGTAAATCAGACAACAAATAGGTCAATGATTGGAAGCTTGATGTACCTAACTACATCAAGACTGAACATTATGCAAGCAGTATATATGCTGGAAAGATTTCATGCTGCTCCAAAAGGGTCTCATGTTAATGCAATAAAGATAATTTTTAAATACTTTAAAACCATTGTTGACTATGGAATATTGTATCCCAAGAGCAAGGACTTTACTTTAACTGCATAGATAGATGTTGATTGGGCTGGAAGTGTAGATGATATTAGAAGCACTACTAGTGGTGCATTTTTCTTGGGAGACAAACTTGTTTCATGGATGAGAAAAAAGAAATAATCAATTACACTTTCCATAGTAGAAGCAAAATATATAGCAGTTACATGTTGTACCCAAGTTCTATGGATGAAGCAAACAATCAAAGATATCAAAGTTGAGTATAGTGAACCTATCTATATTCTTTGTGATAACTCAAGTGCAATAAAAATCTCAAAGAACCTAGTGATGCATTTTAGGACAAAGCACATATCCATTAAGTATCACTTCATTAGAGAGAAGGTAGCAGATTAGGAGGTCAGCATGGAATATGAACCCACTAAGGAGCAAGTTGCTGACATCTTTACAAAGCCTCTTCCAAAGAAACAATTTAAATATTTGAGGCAAAAATTGGGAGTAATTTCTCCCACATCTCATCACTAGACTCTAGTGCTAAGACATGGGTCCAAGGGAGCTTCATTGGTAATTCATTCATCCCTAGAAATGAAAGGAGAGATCAAGTTAGGTAAACTTCGTTTTACAAATTTCTAATGACTTGATGGTTACAGATTCAAGAATCCACTCTTTCTCTTTGAATTTCTTGTCAAAGGGATAGAATATTCATAGGGGGAGAAATTGTGTCAGGCTTGAAGATGACCCTTTTCCATTGATGTCAAAGGGGGAGAAATTGTGTAAATGCTCAAGAATTTGAGCAAGGGGAAGACAATCAAGCAAACATTGCAAAAAAATGGTATAGAGAAGTGAAATGGATAAATTGGTATAGAGCAGGTGAAATGGATCAGCTGGTATAGAGTAGTGAAATGGATTAGTTGGTATAGATTAGTGAAATGGATCAATTGGTATAGAGCATAAATTGAAACATTTGTAATTGGTATCAGACTATTGTCTGCAGGTTGAGCATTAGGTTTTTCCATCAATGACAAAAGGGGAGATTGTTGGCATAGTGTTGGCATTGATGTCAAAATATGTCATTAATGACAAAGGATAGATCAATGGTAAACCTAGATGTTATTGTGCTTAGTGGATCCCTAGCTATAAGAGATGGTGGAGAATGATGAAGAGAAGAGAATGCATTTGAAAATGTTGCAAATTTGCTCAAACGCTACAATGTTGTCATACAATACTGCCTTGAGGTTACAGAAGCCACTTCCAGAGGTCTACGAAGGATTTTAACTACAGATTCATCATGGATTTTTTGAGAGGAGTTGTTTGGTCTGGTCCACATGAGAAGATGATGTCAAAATGCTCATAAGGATTTATTTATGCTTTCGATTTGGTTTAGGGTTTTAATGTTAAACCCTAATGTCTATCAGTTATGGTGTTGAATAGATTTTCTGTTTTGATGTTGAATGGTTATCGGTTGTCACATGCCACATAAGTTATAACTTATGTCTTTAAAATTGTTTGGTGACTGGCCTCCTTACCTAGCATTTTCAGTTGACGGTGTTTATGTGTGGTGTAGTCACATTGCGGTAGGAGGGTTCCACAAGGAACTGTCTGGACCGTGCAACAATGAATCAACATAATGGAAACAACATAGAAATAGATATCCAAACATGAATATTCATTAATATAGAATGCTTACATGCAAAATTGGCCACAAGGGTGAATATCTAGGGATCATAGGCCTTACCTCAATGGCTTACAACATCTATTGGCCAATAGGCCTTATTACATGCCCTCGAAGGGTTATTGCAAAATTTACTAATCTATCTAATGGTGTACTATTAACTAATGATCTAAAAATGATTAAAATGATTATAAATATGCTCCTAAAGCTCCAAAATAGATCCATGTTGACCACACAGGTTGATGATTAGATGAATGTTCAAATATAAATGTCAGCCTCAAGATAAGAAGACATAGTGAAATTTTAAGAGTGATAACTTTTGGTAGGAAAATACAAATGATCTAAACTTTGGATATTTAGTAGATGTCGATGTGTAGGTGCTATATCCTACTCTGCAAGCTAAGAAACAAAGATGTGGTAAAATTAGAAATGATCTGATATTGAATGCAATGCAAGAAAATAACTATTTCTGGTTGACACAGGATTGCTCCTGCATCAGACATTCGGGTTTGGAAGAAAAGTGAGTCCCTCACTTTCCAAGACTAAGAGGAAAACCAAAATAGTCCACCTCAGCCTGAGAAATCCATTATGAATCCTCCACTGGTATGCCTTTCCACTTCACAAGATATTATTTGTACTGCTTGTTCCTAGTGCTTCTTTCGGTTCTGGTATCCAAAATATATTCAATCTCCTCTTATTCTTGATGTGGTAACTAATACTTTAGATCTATTTCATCACTACTACCAATTGATTCTCCTTTATGAAACTCATATACATCTACAACATTGAAAATAGGTAATATACCCAATGTCTTTGGTAACTCCACTTCATATGCATTTCCAAAATTGAACTTCCTTAGAATCTTACATGGTGCAAACTACCTCATCTTCAACTTATTGTATGTACCAAATCGAAATATATTCTTCCTCAAATATACCATTACTTCATCTCCAACAAAAAATTCCTTATGTCTTCGATGTTCGTCTTCCTTCTTATAATTATTGTTCATGTCCTCCAAATGCTTCTAGACTTGATTATGCAATGTCTCCATGAAATCTGCAAACTCTTCTGCTTCTTCACTCCTTTTGTTTTCAATACTGATGTCTCTTAACTCTGTAACTCCTCTAGGATTTACTTTGGCAATAATATAAAATGGTGTCTTACCTATACTCTAGTTTACTAAATTATTATATGAAAACTCTGCTTGTTGAAAAACTATGTCCCAATTTCTTACCTTATCTCCAACCAAACATCTCAATAAGTTACCCAAACTTCTATTTACTACCTCTGTTTGTCCATCTATATATGGGTGGTATGCTAAACTAAACTTCAAAATTTGTCTTCATCTTCTTCCACAATGTCCTCCAAAACTATCCAATGAATTTGGTGTCTCTATCTAAAACTATACTCTTAGGTAATCCATGCAATCTCA